>JBBPBX010004111.1:48355-60634 GCA_038048925.1 Garcialebias charrua | reverse complement strand
AAGGAGTAATCAACGAAAGAACTATAATAATAAAGATGAACAGAATCACAATAAATCATGTTTTTCTGCTGTAAGAACACTCTCAGTTCAAAATCTGCTTGTGCGATTTAAATACAAGTTTTTTATCTCCTAATAAACATCACTGACTCTTCACACTCTCCTCTTTTTTTTTTTTATCCAGAAAAAAGTGGAAAGCAGCATTGAAGAGGCCATAAGTGTTTACAAGCAAATGCACAGCTTACCACAGTAAGTATACCTGCAGTCTGTTGGAAGAAAACGACAAGATATTAGAAACGGAAACAAAACCCCTGGCTGCATGTGAATGATTATGATGTGAAGCCATTATTCATCGTGGCTTAATGACTTCACAGTAAAAAAAAATATATAAGTCAAAGTCAACTTTATTGTCAAAACTACAATATGTACAGGACATACACAGGATTGAAATTGCATTTCTCTCTGTCCCTCAGTGCAACAGTAAACATTTAAACACTAAAACACTAAAACATTTAATAAACATAAGCAAAGGTGGGCACAGACCGCTAGAGAGCGCTAAAGCGCTAATCCGCTTACAACGGACCTAAACTTTTTGTCAGCGTTTTTGTGGTTTGACTAACTTTTATAATTCATAAGCGGATTTGTGCTATTTTTATTTAAAATGCAGTACCGCTAATAACTAATTATCTATCAGTAAAAACCAATAAACTTATTTAGAGGCTCTTATGCTGGCTCCGTAGCTGCTTGTTTTACCTTTTTCCCCACCGTAAAGAGCAGAGAGGAGGGAGGGTTGGAGGGGGAGGGAGCAGAGCGGAGAACAGACTCGGATCTACCATGTAGGCAAATGATGCCGTTGCCTGGGGATCCCAATCAGCAGGGGCACCGGCCCCGCCGCGCCCCGGCCAGTCACCTACATCCCTAACATTGATCCTGCTTGTTAATGTACATTTAACATAAAAATAATTATAGTTACGATGAAAACGATCATTAAATACGCAATACAAAAACCGGTCGATTTCTGTATCCCCCTACTAAAAAATGGACTATTCCATCTTGACATCTTCCGGGTCAGAGGTGAACTCGGGGGCTAATTCTGTGGCTAGCTGGTTGTGCTGGGTTTCTTGGATAAATCCGCAGAGAACCCCGCTGTTTCAAGCCAAATTAACGCGGCCGGAGGATTTTATTGTGTGTTTTGTGTCGACCACTCGACGGTGAGTCGTTAGTTTTATGTATTTTAGTTACTTTTCATTAAATCTGTTGACTGCCTATAGAATCTTGACATCTTCCGGGTCAGAGGTGAACTGGACGCTAACTCTGTGTCTAGCTGGTTGTGCTGGATAAATCCGCAGAGAACCCCGCTGTTTCAAGCCAAATTAACGCGGCCGGAGGATTGTATTGTGTGTTTTGTGTCGACCACTCGACGGTGAGTCGTTAGTTTTATGTATTTGGGTTACTTTTATGTATAAATGCGGTGGCGACACACCCGTGTATTTGAGATTTAAAAGTGGTTTTAGGGATTAAAAGATCATTCTCTTTTTTGTTAATTTTGTGGCCGAATAGAATATATGTACGTAAAGTATTAAATAAATCCTTTGATTTTTGTAATTTCATCCTTTTAGGATCATTTTAGTTACTTTTCAGTTGGCAGTGTAGTGCAAATATTGCATAACGCTGCCGGCTACCAATTGTCGAATATAAATAGCGGATTAGATTAGCTTCCCCTAATTTTCATAAGACATTTGTGCTTTTGAAATTGTGGACCTAAAAAAATTAATAAGCGTTTTAGAAATTGTGGAACTAATTTTTTGATTAGCGTTGCCCACCACTGAACATAAGCATAAAATGAAATAATAAAAGTGTACCGTATTTTCCGGATTATTGGTCGCACCGGAATATAGGTCGCAGTGTCCAATTATTGCCAAAAAATTGGAAAAATCCATAAATTGGTCGTACCGGAATATAGGTCGCACCTACGTCACCGCCGACGTAACGCGTCATCCACCGCTGACGCGCCGCGTGACCGCTGAGACAACCCGACAATATGGACCGAGTGTTTAGCTATGCTGCTAATGTCTGCCAGAAGCTAACAGAAGCTAAACACGAGACGAGTCCGTCTCTGAAAACACGAATAAAAAATCTCATCTCATCTCAAATGTTTTCTCCAGGACATAGTTAAGTACATTGGACCCTTATAATTACTCTGTAAGCAGAAATAAATATGCACGAGTGTTTAGCTCTGCTGCTAATGTCTGCCAGAAGCTAACAGAAGCTAAACACGAGACGAGTCCGTCTCTGAAAACACGAATAAAAAATCGAATCTCATCTCAAATGTTTTCTCCAGGACATAGTTAAGTACATTGGACCCTTATAATTACTCTGTAAGCATAAATAAATATACACGAGTGTTTAGCTCTGCTGCTAATGTCTGCCAGAAGCTAAACACGAGACGAGTCCGTCTCTGAAAACACAAATAAAAAATCGAATCTCATCTCAAATGTTTTCTCCAGGACATAGTTAAGTACATTGGAGCCTTATAATTACTCTGTAAGCAGAAATAAATATACACCGAGTGGTTTTGAAGCTATTTATGACGTTAACAGAAGTAACACCGATAAAAAACTAATCAGCCAACACGAGACCAGTCCGCCTCTGACACTAATATAAAATCGAATTTTATGTCAAATGTTTGCTATAGACCATCGTTACGTACATTCATGTCTTATAATTTAAACTCTGTAAGCATAAAAAATATACACCGAGTGGTTTTGAAGCTATTTCTAACATACCGGTAAACAGAACGACAGCCACGAGCTAACAAAAAGCTAAGCTAAAAGATCGTTTTTTTTTTTTCTCAAACATCTAATAAAGCTACCGGTACTCACTTGTAAACGTCCACACTGTGATTCCATTCTGTAAGTTTCAGAAAAATCCGCTGAGTGGTTCTTGACTTATCTTGCAAAATAAACCAGCTAAGAAACACAGCTAACAGCTACATCCAGGCCAGCAGGCACACAGTCAGTCCGAGCACAGGAGCTGTTTTTGGGAGACATGAGCTGGAAACCATACGGTCTTCTTCTTCTTGGGTCGGTGTACTCCTCTGGAAGTGTAATGCACAGCGCCACAGCGTCCCTAGTGGCCAAAAGTGGTACTGCACAATTTTTCTGGCAAAGTGAAAAAGGCTGATATCTGAGTCAAAAATTGGTCTAAAAATATGGGAAAAAATCCATAAATAGGTCGCATCGGATTATAGGTCGCAAGCCTTGAAAAAACCATAAAAAGTTGCGACCTATAATCCGAAAAATACGGTAATACTGTCCTGAGTTTTTGCATAGTAGTTTTTGCATAGTAGTATGAAAGTATGAAAAGTTACACCAACACTAAACATTTAATAAACATAAGCATAAAATGAAATAACAAAAAGTGTAATGATTAATGATTGTACTTTTAAGAAATACAAATATTTGTACTGTTTTATGTTGTAAAAGAGCATGCCTTCCACTCTGATATGTTTGAGAACAAGCCTGTCAGCTAATAGATCAGATGTTGTCCAGCTGCAGAAATAATGTTAATCTTTTCACTGCTCCATCGTAAAATTGACAGAATTTTTCAGCCATTGTGAGGCACTTCCAGGAACTCAGCTCCCTGGCTGGGACTGTGATGTACGATGGCTTTTATCTAAATGTCGTGTTGATCAGCCCACGTACTTTGCTGTTGCTATCAGCTGTCATTGCTTCTCTGTGCGGTGACTCATCTCACTTCTATGACAACTGTTGGTTGGATCTATTGCTCTGCAGCCCACAAGGAAATGCATTTGGTGTTGTGCGAAAATGAAGTTGTTTTAGTCCGAAGTGCATGTGCATTTAGCGGAGAGCATCTGTTTTTGGTTTTATGCTGCAGATTTGGGGTTTGGAAGATGGAAATCAGGGTTTGATTTCAGCTTCTGGGAAAAGCTGAATGAGAAGTTGACTGTTTATTTTTAAATAAAATAGAGGAGATTGCGTCTTGTTTTCTTTTTCCATCTACCATATTTTCTTCTGAGAATTATCAGAACTTTCCTGATGCATTTGAAGGTTTTAATGCAATTAAAACCTGAATGCTTTGGATAAATTTTACATCAACAAATAATAGTGTAATATGTAGAGGTTTGCAAGACAGTTGTTCATTTTATTTGTCCTGACGGTTAAGCTCATATTGTTTAGAAATGGCTAGAATTAAATCTTTTAAAATCTTTGACAGCACTTGCAGTCTGCATCAGATATATTGCAGAGTTCATACCTTAGGGGTTGAGCTCAACTTGATGCTGAGATTAAAGGTGTAATTTTTCATCTTGGCCTTTTTTTCCTCTGTGTTTGAAAGGGCATGTTGAATCTTATCTTATATGTTTGACAAGCTGTATTTTAGCTGCTGCTGTGCTCTTTTTTGATTGTTGTTGTGTTGCATATTTGTTGCAACAAAAAAAATAAGATAATGATGCGTGACTAACCCTGTGTAAGAAGAGGGTAATTACGAAGGTAGCAGACATTGCATGAAAAAGGAGGGAAGGTGGAAGTGTTGGTTTTATTAGTTATACATATACAGTATAGGTACTGCCTTACATTTGGGTATGCAACAAGGAGCAGGGATGCACGGAGGTTACAGAGCACTTCCTGTAGTGCACACATGCTTACTGTATACCTAAAAACAATAAAAAATAAAGTATGAACAACTCAGACCCAACAGGAAACTGGAATGTCTTGCAAGTGTGTCACATTTTGCACATGTTGCTGCACTGTGTATGTTACACGTTTCAAACAGGGTGAAACAATTGTAGCAAAATGATGTTTGGTCTGGCCGGCCTTCCGCCTCAGCTCCTTCCTCTGAGTGGAAGTCCGGGAAACCTGGAAAAACGAGGTAATAATGTCCGTGAGTGAAGGAGCGAACTTCCATCTTCTTCCCCAAACTCAGTCTGAGGAGGGAGTGGGGAGAGCTCCTCACTTACTGTAGGTATCCTGGGAAACCACATCCGTCCTCCTTTGGTTTTGTCCTTTTTTCCCTTTTTACCGGTAGTTTTAACACTATTTCAGTCAGCTTCAGTCACAAAATAAAGTGTTGAAATTATATTTGTCTCTTGCAGGTAACAATAAAATTATGTGATGATTTATACCCTTGATTTTCATGGTCTTGTAATAACCAAATGGTGAAGAAAATGACTCACTATAGAGCAGGGGTCTGCAACCTGCGGCTCTGGAGCCACATGTGGCTCTTTGGTTCCTCCGCAACGGCTCTTTCAAGCTTTGACTAAAACAAACACAAAACTGAATTTTATAGGATGTTATGCCCATAACAAAAAATGACTAGTTTTAGCTGTTTTCCTGTCATTTCCAATGCAAATATGTACTACTACACAGAGTAAATTATACTCCCTTTAACTTTATGCTTTATTTCTTCCAAGTATAACTACTCAATTTCTCCACAAAACAATAAAAAAATAAGTAAAAAAAAACACATAAACCTGCACAGTTTTATATATATCTTGACAAGAATCCAGTCTTCTGTGATATTGCAACCTGGATATGGGCACCAGTGACCCCCTGCAAACTGAAAAGGCAAAAAGTGAGTACCGGTAAAGAGGATGGATAGATGGTCATTCATTCCTTTCTTTTGTAAAATAAAGTTTACAATTTATAAATGTTAACATCATTAGATGTTTTTAGTTTTATAATGTCACCTACTGGCCAGATGAAAAGTCCCCTCTAACAAACTTAAAGACCGTGTAAAGTGAATTTCAATATTTTCTTCAATAAACATTATAAATGTCATAATTGTAATCTTGTAAATGAGTAAAAAGTCTCAAAATTGTAGCTCAATTAATTTTGGAGTTATAGATCAAACTTTGTTTAAAGATATGTCTGCTTCAGGATTTTTTAGGCGTGGTTTAAATGTGACCGCGTTTCGTCACGCGGTCTAAAGCCCCACCCCCTGCAGCTCCAGCCGTATAAATTAGTTCTTCGCATCGGTGGAGCCATTCACTCGCGAATCGCAGATAGCATCAGATAGCAATAGCATAGATATTTTGTTCATTGTTAGCTAGCTAATCAATTATGCCTCGTTCCTGCATCTTCCCTGGATGTCGCAATGGTCAGGGCACCCGCTTGGTGACTTTATTTAATTTATTTAATTTACTTGATCTCTGCTGCTGTCAGCCGCTGACACACAGAGTGGACCTCACGTCCCCCGCGCACAGCCACACACACCGTCCCCCGCGCGCAGCCACTGACACACAGTGTGGACCTCACGTCCCCCGCGCACAGCCACACACACGTCCCCCGCGCGCAGCCACTGACACACAGAGTGGACCTCACGTCCCCCGCGCACAGCCACACACACTGTCCCTCGCGCGCAGCCACTGACACACAGTGTGGACCTCACGTCCCCCGCGCACAGCCACACACACCGTCCCCCGCGCGCAGCCACTGACACACAGAGTGGACCTCACGTCCCCCGCGCACAGCCACACACACCGTCCCTCGCGCACAGCCACTGACACACAGAGTGGACAAGTGCTGACAATTGCTTTTCACTGATCTCTTTGGTTTCCTATATTTTTATCTGGAGGTTCAAATGAGTAGGGCTGGAGAACTTCAATTAGGTTGCCAGCCTTCGCGAACATCTTCAGGGGGCAGGACACGGGGGCAGTACTGCGCTGAAACCACGCCCACGCGCTGACACGCCCCCAGCGTTTCAGACCAGGGCACAATTATGATTTTTCATTATTTTTGAGACTTAATTTTATAAGGAAAACAATGTTTTTAATCAGTCAGATTTATATGGGTGATTAATAACACATATTTATGCCGTGTGACAAACTCAAAACACACATTTAATTTCACTTTACACAGTCTTTAAAGTGGCCCATGGGCCACCAGTTTATAATGACAATTGTAGCTGGTACCTCTGGGCACATTTACAGTAATTTAGTGAACGAAGAGGCAGAAATGGCTCTTTTGGTCATAAAGGTTGCAGACCCCTGCTATAGAGTGTATCACATGTACAACTTTCTTATTCTGTGCAGTTTATTTATAAAGCAGCAATTTACAATCCATTGTCCATTGATCCATTGATCTTGATGATTCCTGTACCAAACTGGAAGTTAATCCTTACAAAATTCAGGCGCTGTTTAGTGGAGTTAGTAAGAATAAATCTGCTGGTCCTGATGGTATTTCTGCCTTTCTTTTAAAAACCTGTGCTGAAGAGCTCACTCCAGTCTGGTGCCCTATTTTTCAGCAATCACTTGACCAACATACGGTTCCTTCTTTTTGGAAGAAGTCAATTATTATTCCGATCCCCAAGAAATCAAGTCCATCTGAGAATAATGACTATAGACCAGTGGCACTAACATCAATAGTTATGAAGTGTTTTGAGAAATATGTTGCGTCCCTGTTGAAATCAGAGATAAACCCTGGTCTTGATCCTTTCCAGTTTGCTTACAGACAGAGACGGGGTACAGATGATGCTATTAATGGCATCACACACCTAACTCTTAAACATCTTGAAAACCCAAAGGCCTACGCCCGTCTTCTGTTTATAGATTTTAGCTCTGCTTTTAATACCGTACAGCCTCACCTGCTTCTTAAGAAATTACAGCAGATGAATCTTAACCCTCTTCTTATTAAATGGTTTTATTCTTTTTTAACAAAAAGATCACAGCTTGTCAGAGTCAATAAAACCTTATCAGAGCCAAGGTCCATCAGCACTGGGGTTCCCCAGGGCTGCGTTACCTCTCCTGTCCTCTTCACCATTTACACAAATGATTGCATCAGCAGCTGCCCCGGGAATTATGTTTTTAAATTCTCTGATGACACTGCTATTCTCAGCTTGCTGCATGAGGATATGGACTCCTCATCATATTTTAATGAGGTTCAATCATTTGTTCAATGGTGTGATGACCACCACCTTATTATTAATGCCAAGAAAACAGAAGAGATGCTGATTGACCCCAAGTCTTTGGGTGACAATCTCCCACTTTTTATTCACAACCAGAAAATAAACCAGGTCTGTTCTTACAGATATCTGGGTGTCCACCTAGATAATCTGTTCAAGTGGGAAATTCATGTTAACATGTTGTGCTCCCGTCTACAGCAGAGACTGTACTTTTTACGCAGACTCAGAGTCTTTGGGGTTAACAAGAAGCTCATGTTTTTATTCTATCAGGCCGTACTGGAAAGCATCATCAGGTTTGGGATGTCAGCGTGGTATGGCAATCTTTCTGTGCAACTTAAATCTAAACTTCATCGTATGGTACAAACTGCAATGAAGGTGATAGGAAGAACTGATAACTTCTCCCTGCAGTCTATCTATGATGAGTCTGTCCTCAGACTTGCACGGAGGGTACTGTCTGACCCCGCTCACATCCTGAACTCACAATACGAACTGTTACCATCTGGCAAACGGTTTAGAGTCCCTGCTTTTAGACTTAACCGATTTAAAAATTCTTTTATCCCCACATCGATCAGATTGTTAAATAAAGTAGGTATATAGTAAGTTTTCCATGATGCTGCTGATGCTCTGGTCTGATTGTTGTTTCATTTACTGCTGGATGTATGTGGGAATGTGCAAAATGTGTTTTTATTGAGCATTGAATGGTCTTATTGAGCAATGTGTGTTTTTAAAAGCAATGTGTTTTTAACTGAGCAATAGGTTTTTATTTTATATGCTTTTAAATTGTTTTGTGTTCATGTGACTGTATTGTTGGTAGAAGTGTTGTTTGGCGTACGATGTCCAAGACAAATTTCCCCTTGGGGACAATAAAGTATATATCTATCTATCTATCTACAACAAAAGTTGTCCCAGAGCACTGTAAAACATAAATAACAAGTTCAAATTCAGTACAAAACAGATCCAGGTTCAGATCTTATTACAGTCTATTCAGTCTGTTATAACACAATGCATTCACACACACAGCACATTATGAAATGCCAACTAGTTATTTATGTCGGCGGGAGGGCTGTGTAGGTGAAGGACGTTTAGGCAGGGTGGGGCGCCCTCCTTGGATAACTGCAGGGGAAACACTGTTTGGGGTCATAATAAATCAGGCATATTCCACTGCATTGTGTTGGTACTAGATAGAAGCAGGAGTCTTGAGTCTGGGGGGCTGTGCCAAGTCCCAAAGTCATTGTGGCATGTCCTACGAGTCCATACTTGTTAGTTTCTGCTGTGTGGCATGGGACATAGTCAGCCAGCTGTCAGGAAAGAATTTGGTCAAGCTGCCTTTTCTGTGGAATGTGCTAATCAAAGTACCGTATTTTCTGGTGTATAGGTCGCACCGGTGTATAGGTCGCATTGTCCAATTATCACCAATAGATTGGAAAAATCCCTAGATAGGTCGCACTGGTGTATAGGTCGCACCTACGTTTAGCTCTGCTGCAAATGTCTGCCACAGGAGCGCACAGCAAGGCTTTTAAGAAGATTAACACTTAAAAACAATTATTTGTTTGATAAAAATTATAGCAAATATGTGTCTGAGCTGAACTTTTCCTTAATAAATGAACGTAATTGTGAAATGAGCTGGATTTAAAAATTTGTTTTGCCGAAAGTGATAACAAGCCATATATAGGTCGCACTGGTGTGTAGGTCGCAGGTCTTGAAAAAACCATAAAAAGGTGCGACACTATACACCGGAAAATACGGTAAGATCTAACATGACGCCAAGATACAAAATGTCCCAGCAGAACGTAGCGTTGACATTAACATGTTTACTTCAACTTCCAGTGGCTTTACTGTTGTGGTCTGTTGGCTTACATTGACCTGTTAAATGTTATCCAAATTAAAATACCTTAGATTTTATTTGTTGTTGCACTGTAAACTTTGGCTGAGCTGTCTTTATGATCGGTTTCCTATAACCAAGTAGACTCCATCCTCCATCTAGCTGCCAAAATGTGACCAATCAGTACATTTTCAAAAAGCATCTTAAGGTGGATTTACCTCTGCAGCTTCAGGCTGCAGGAGGGAAGGTTCTGACTGTTTCCCCTACCGTTATAAAAGCGGGGCGCCCCGTCAACAGAACCAAGCGCCCCGTCTATCGAACTGCGTCTATTGAACACCCCCCAAAAAAACACCTGTCGGCACTGATGTAATGCTACGCTAGCGGCTTGCAATACAGGTGCGCTAGCTAAAAACCTAAAGGCAGCCTCTTCCCTCATGCTGAACCTCCCCTCCCATTTAAGTATGGGAACATACACAGATGACAAAAATGTGACATTTATTATTTTATTATTTTTTATTTAAAAACTCTCTGTACAAACCGCGTGCAGCGTGGATGTGTCTGTTTCTACCCATCCCCCACCCAGACTCTTGAGGCACTGTCGTAGAGCAGTGGGTGTCTGGTTTGGGAATCTTAGGGTTTCATTTCTGTTTTATGGGGATGATGTGGTTTTGCTGCCGCCTTCAAGCCAAGATCTTCAACGTGCACAAATAGGCCTGTCACGATAACACATTTTGCTGGGCGATTGTCTCAGAAATAATTACGATAAACAATAGTATTGTTTGAAATTTGACAATAATTAGTAATTATTGCCAAATTTAAGAAGAAATTTTTGTAAATTGTTAGGTATAGTGCCTTTTTTGACCATCGGATGGCAGTACAAGACCGTTTGAACCGAAGGATGGATATTGAGGGAGCGAGCAGCGTGTCTCTTTAAGAAAAATGGGAGGGAGGCCTCTTGATGCGACATGGGCTGTCTCCGATTCTCAAAATGGAGGACACTCGGTGTGGTTTGAGCTCTTTAGCTTAGCATTTTTCACACAAAGGTTTTATATAAAAAAAATCAGTAAAGTTCTCAGCTTCTATTTTCAGATAAAAACAATTTTTTACACAAAGACACAGGTTCAGCCGCAAATTATGTAGCGTTGACAAGACGGAGGTTTTTTTCCCCCTGAGGTCCGCCTGTTAGCTTAGCTCGTAGCTTAGCTGCTTTTAACAATCCACACTTTCAATTTTAAATTGTATGTATAAGTGAAGCATATTTTATTTTATTTTTAATTAATCTTTTAATCTTGCATTTGTTCTCCAGGCCTACGTTGTTGCGGGAACAACACTACCAATACCTCAAGAGGGGATTACGTCATTTATCTGATGCCTATGAGGTACAGTTTTCTTCCAGTCTTCATACATTTTGCTCTTATGGACATGTGTCGTTGTATACATTTCTGTATTTTAATGAGCTGTGAGTGACTGAAGAAGTCCTTTGGATGAAGGACAAAACATCTCGGCACAAAAAGAAACCGTCCAGATGACCTGACTGAACATTGTTGGATTCGTACCTGTATTATTGAGCATGAACTTTGGTGGTCTGAGTGAAAAAACAGGAGTATCCCTGCATGTTAAACTTGTTTTATGGTAAAATGCACTAACAAAAAACCAATACTTCTATTTGCTTAGACGTTCCCTTTGTTTTGTGTTCGTATTAGAATCAGCCACTGTTAGATTATTCTGCTTCAGATATTTCTCAAAATGTTGCAGTGTGAATTGAGCAGACCTCTTCTGTGGATGCAAGATTTACTCTTATAAAGCTTTTGTGCTCTTTCTTCCCTGCTTTATATATTTGAGTCAGTGAAACATTGCTGCAGTGTCAGAAAACTGGGTGAAACAGGATCTCAGCAGTGATTTTTTGTTTAGTTTTAAAGAATAAATGAAGCATTACTGGTAATAAATGGTCAGGTATTTACCACACATAAAGAAAAAAATGTTTCTGTCTCTTCCTTGCACGGTTCTCTGTTTATGGCTGTCATCTGTCATTCGATGCTCATGTGATCTGTGTTTTCATGTGGCTGTAGTGTCTGGACGCAAGCAGACCGTGGCTTTGCTTCTGGATTCTTCACAGTCTGGAGTTACTAGAAGAGCCCATTCCTCCTGCTGTTGCCTCTGAGTGAGTTGTGCACAAAGAATCCTGTTCACTGCCATAAATTTTTATTTTTTTACAGTTTGAAAATTTGTTTTATAACTACTATAGCAAGGCAAATGCAGTACTGTTGTCATGCGCCTTGTAGGCAACAGAAGTGCAACATTTCACACACCACTCTTTATGAACTAATGAGACACCCATTATTTTTGAGGTTTTTATTTTTAGATGAACATGCCCCAAGATAACAGAAACTGTTTGTTACAGGAATTTTAAATCACTTTAGTACAAATTAACCGAAAACTAGGCAAACCCCAAACACTTCAAAACATTTTTCACTGTATAAGTCGCACCATTTTGTATAAATTTGCATGTTCTGCGACTTATACGCTGAAGTGACAAATAT
>JBBPBX010004111.1:0-41496 GCA_038048925.1 Garcialebias charrua | reverse complement strand
TATATATATATACATGATATTTATTTTTTTATATATAATTTTGCACCCCATATATCCTTACATGATTGTGGTGATTATGTAGATCATCGATTATCTCTCACTCAGGTTAAGTTCAGATTAATTTGTTGTAAAAATGTGGGTTGTGGAACGACTTGGAGACACATGCTAAAGAAGCTAAATCAGTGTTTGTATTCAAAAGAATGGTCAAGGTCAAATTGTTGAAAAAATATATATGAATGGAGTTTAATGAGAATTGTACTGTATGTGAATTGGGAAGTTAAATGAGCTGTAGTGCGTCTTTCACGTTAAACACATGTTGTTGCCTTTTCAACCTAACATGTCTACAACTCCAATTTTCATCAAAAATACAGATCATATCTCAAAATAAAATGTGCTACTACTACCTTTTTTGTCTTCCCTCGCTACTCTGTCTAAAAATAGTGCCCTCAGCGGTAACCCGGAAGTGACATCACAGGAGGGGACCGTTCGTGCTTTAGCTAAGAAAGATATGGGATCGCACCAGGAGGAGGCGACAGATTACAAAGTTGTTTTGACATAAGTATGTCATCTCTGACTATTACATCAAATATCTAGCCAAATAACTTCTAGATACAGTACAGTATATACTACCTAAAGCTAAAAATGGTTTATATAGCCTAAATATAGAGATACATGTACAGCATTAATTACACCACTGATGGATTTAACTACATTAGCCTTAGCTCCCTAAACAATTACTTTTTCCATCCTAAACCACTCTGTGGATATTTTTTCTGCTTTCAGAGTGTAATTATAAAGGGTGTATTTACTTAACGATCGCCTGTATAACACATTTGAGATAAAATTTGATTTTTTATTAATTTTTTAAGACAAGCAACCGAGTGGACCTAGCTGCGGTTTAGCTCTGTATATTTCGTAATTTATAGCTCCTAACCTAAACCACTTTCAACCAAAAGATTAATAAATTATATTCATGTCCTTACTTCTGAAGTCAATCCTGTGTTCGTTCAGGTCGCTGTCGTTGTAATCCTCCTGACAAATGCGGTCAAATCACAGAGTTGGTTGTGATGCTTCTGTTGGTGAAATCCGGCCTTTTCATCCGGACAAACCTCACCCAAGCTGTGAAAGCTGGCTTTTTTTGGTGCAGGAAATCGATGTCCAGACAAACTGGAGTTCGAACAACCCCCGCACACACAAATATTAACCATTATTGGACCTCTTTCACTTCAATACAACTCAATACAAAACAACAACTTCCGACTATGACGCCCCCTCTACTTTCGTCACGTGTCACGTGACTCCCAAACCGCGTTTTTTTTTTTAGGCTCTGTTTTTTCCCCCTGATTTGTGTCTGTAAGGCTATTGGTATTAATTTGGAAAGCAGGGAGGATTATCAAAATTACTTTATTACCTCTAAATATTATGTTTCTGCCCAAAAAACTAACATGAAACATGCACTAAATGTTTGTTTGAATTGTTTATTAGAGAATAAGGGGCAGATATAATAAGATTTTTCTTCATCTGCTGCCTTTCAGTTTATATTTTGTTTGTCTTATTACTTATATGTTAATTGTTTTGTATTTTATTATAGAATGAATGAATTAAAAAAAAGTGTTTACAGCTTGAAGTAAAAGCCTTTACGTCTTCCAACACAACAATGCAATTAAAAAAGCTACAAGAAGGTAGCAAAAAATACAAAAATCCCTAAAATAAACAATAACAGCAACAATGGAACCTATGCTTCCTATTGGTTTCCAAGTTTTTGGTGGTTTTTATTTGTAGGCTCTAACTAAAATATGGTAATTGGACTGCACTTATATACCGTAGCACCTTTCTATCATATCAAGATGCTCAAAGATCTTTACAACATAATCTTTGCCCTAATTTACCCATGCATACAGCACTCTACTAGATCTATACAAAAGATAATCAGTGTTTTTTTCACATTCATACACGGGACACACATCTGTGGCAATGAGGGGTTCAGTGTCTTGTCCAGGGACACTTTGGCATGTGACTTCTGGTGGAATCGTACCCCCAACTCTTGCATTGGAGAACTGCTGTAACCACTCAGCCACAGCTGCCCTATGAAATATGAAAATACAAATATGTTGAATTAGGCCTGTCACGATAACAAATTTTGCTGGGCAATTATTGTCTCCGAAATTATTGCGATAAACGATAAAATTGTTTGAAATTTAAGAAGAAATGTTTAATTCGTTTTTCATGTAGTACCTTTTTTCGACTACCTGATGACCGTATAATACTTTGAACCGAAGGATGGATAGTGAGGGAGCGAGCAGCGTGTCTCTAAGAAAAATGGAAGGGAGGCCCCTTGACGTGACATGGGCTGTTTCTCTTCGGTTCTCAAATTGGCTGATGCTTGGTGTAGATTGAGTTCTTTAGCATAGAATTTTTCACACAAAGCTTTTAATAAAAAATCAGTAAACAAGTTCTCCACTTCTTTTTGCAGAGAAAAACAAATTTTTACACGAAGGCACGGGTTTCAACCGTGAATTTTGGAGCTTCGACAAGACAGAGTTTTTTTCCCGAGGTCGACCTGTTAGCTCGTAGCTTAGCTTCTCAGCTTAGCTGCTTTTAACGATCCAAAAATGTGATTTTTGGACGGTTAAAAGTAAAACTAATTTTAAAGAGAAAATGGAAAGGATGAAGTCAGTGAAGAGCACCAGAGTTGAGCCTTTTGTCATTCGGTGTCTTCAATAGAAAGAGAGATACAAAGAAATTATAAAGCCGATAAATGAAAATGAGGTTGATAATTTTCATTCATCATGAGATTGATTTATCATTTATCGCGATAGGCCTATGTTGAATATTATTTAGTTTTTGCTGTCTGCTTTGTACGGTATTAATAAACAAACGTTGACAGGTATATTTTTCAGTCAAGGCTCTTGTGAAATGTGTTAGAGTAGAACTATTCAATTGGCGGCCCGGGGGCCAAATCAGGCCCACGAGTGAGTTGAGTTCGGCCCACCAGTGGGTTCATTTTTAAGTAAAACTAGATTTTAAAGCATAAAACAAACTTAACGGCAATAACTGCTGGTTGTCCAGCCCCTGAATTCTTGTCTTTCAGAAACTGTGGCCCCCTGAACAATTTAGTTGTTAGAGCTTTGTCTTTTTATGAACATGTGAGGAACAATTTGAAACAAAAATGTCTCAGATCCTTGTCCTTCTCTTTTGCAAGAACTTGTTAAAAGAGTGACGAAACAAAAACTGCAGAGCCGCCCTGATGTTCTCACCCTCAAATGTTGCTACATCTTAAATATTTCACTTGTAATGCTGCGTATGTACATTTTTGAACCACTGTCCATGCAACTCTAAAATCCACCATAGTGTAAGATGTTCTGCTAAATTTGTTGTGCTTTTGCCACACGTTCCTGTTTCAACCGGCGGGCGGAGGGACAGTTCGTCAGTTGTGGTTTTTCCAAGTCAAAATGAATAATAATAAGCAGAAGGAACTTTTTTTTTATGCTGCTAGATGCGTGCTAAAGCAGAAACAAAAGTGCCCACATGACATTCCATTATTTTTAGTGTTATTTTTTTAACCACAGTATGACATTATTTTACATCTCTAATAGCTGCAACTCCTGCGAAAATGCCGTGTGAATGCTTATTGCTGAATAGGTTGCTGAAAAAAGGCTGAAATTACGTAGCTAAAAACATGTTGAAATGTAGCTGAAATGGGAGAAAAAGCCTGTTAGCAGAACACATTATTGTGCAATGTGGTTTAAATAAGCAAAAATTAGTAAATTGGCTAAAAGAGCTGAAATAAGCAAAAATAGCTGAAAAGTTGCTGAAAATGCAGGAAGAAGCTTACCGGTAAATTACCATAAGAAAGTGGAGAGAGCACAACTGTGCACAATTAGGTAGAAAGAAGCAGAAATTTGCACCCAAAAGTGGAAATTATATGAAAAAAGATTAAAGTAGCAACAAACCAAAAAAACGTTAAAGAGAAGCTTAAAAAAGGCAGAAGATTACATTAAAAAAAAGTGGAAAGAGCACATTTTTGCTAAATTAGGCTGAAAAAAGTGCCAAAAATGTAGAATTAGTTGAAAATGCTAATATTAGCATAAAAAAGCTAAATAGTAGCTGAAATAGTAGAAAAAGTTGAAACTTGCAAAAATAAGCTGAAATTAGCAGAAAGAAGTTAGAAGCACAAAAATGCTGTAGTTAGCAGAAAGATCCTGAAAGGAGCACAAAACAGCTGAAAGTAGCTGAAAAAACATTCCAAGTTTTCATGAGGAAGCTGAAAGAAGCTGAACCAGAACAAAATGTAAAAGGAGCAGTAAAAGGTTGTAAACAGATCTACAGAATTGAAGGATGGAAAATGAGCTCTTTTTATTTTCTCTGAGAGAAAAAAGTGGCAGAAAAGGCTAAAAATTTCAAAAAGCTAAAGTTGCACCAATACCAAAAGCCATAGCACCCTTCTCCTGAACGAGCTGAACGTTTTGATTTATGGTTTATTGAAATGACACAAAAAACATGGAACGAGAAAGATGCAGAAAAATGTATAGAAGAAAAATGGATCACTATACTGTAGTGTGAATCTTCAAACATTCACACAACTAGAATTGTTCGACAAAAAAGGCAGATGTTCATCTCTGAAAATTAATTCTCGAAGGTTCAGTGTGTTTAAAAAGGATAAATGTCACCCAAGATGAGTTTAAAGTTAAACAAAAAGGTTTTCTGTTTGGCCTGTTAGTCCATGAATGGAAGAAATCTACCGTAGTATACTTCCTGTTACCGGTACTCACATCTGCTGTTGATCTGTTTTTCTTGTGTGCTGCAGGAGTGCGTATTGTGCTGCTTCGGTAGCATCGCTCACAAACATCATCACACCCAAACTGTTCGAGGACACGACCAACTGGATCCTCAGGTACAGCCGAAAACACCAACCTGTCAGTGTGTAGTTAAAGCCCTGCTCCGTTCCTGTTTCTCTGTAATCTAATGTGTTTTTGACGACTTCGGTGGTCGCAGCTGTCAGAACTGGGAGGGTGGTCTGAGTGGAGTTCCAGGTTTGGAGGCACACGGGGGTTACACTTTCTGTGGCACGGCCGCCCTCGTCATCCTGGGTAAAGAACACATGATGGATCTCAAAGCCTTACTGGTGAGTGAACCTTCTACTGTTTTCTATAACATCAAGTACCATATTTTTCTGTGTAAAAGTCATGTTTTTTTTTTTTGCATAATTTGCATACCCTACGAATTTTATAGGCCAAAGCGACTTATTTATGGATATTTTCCCATATTTATAAAACATTTTTAGCTGAGATATGACCGTTTTCATTCATTTTGACTGAAAACATTGAACACTACCATTTTCAGCCACTAGATGGCACTTGAGTAGCATGGCACGTCGTTGTGTCATGTAATAGGCAAAAGTGGCTATTAATGACACAATCGGCTTGCCATAGCCTGCCACTTTCATCCAGCTGGAGCAACCGTCAAATCAGCTTAATTTTGCTGCGTCGCCTTGGCGAAATGAAGCTGATTTAACCATTAAAGTGCATTTATTAAGGAAAAGTTAAACTGAGACACATCTTTACTATAATTTTGAGCAAACAAATAATTGTTTTTAAGTATTAATTCTTGTTGGAGTCCTCCCGTGCACACTCCCGCGGCCGCCATTTTGCAGCAAATCGATTTTTGGCACAACACTGGCTCACATTTCCAGGTTGTCTGCAGTGATGCGTAACAAACGTGACGTGTCAGTATAGGGCGAAGCGATGTATTTATGGATTTTTTCACTTTTTTAGACATATTGGACATATGCAGCTTATAGGGCGGTGCGCCGTACAGAGGTGCGCTCACAATCATTTGGGCCTGCATATTATCCCATATCTTGAACACAGCAGTTGTGATACATTTAGGGATGGGCGTTTTAACCAGAAACACTTTGAAATTGCAGCTGCTAATCCTGCTAGCAGGGGTTAGCAGGCTAGCTAAAATAGTTTCCTTTTGTCGGTCCAATTAAATAATGTGTGTACGTATCTTCACAGTAAAGCGAAGCTCACCCATAACCATACTTTCCACTTTTATCCTTTCCATCCAGCATTTCTAGATCCAGTAGGAGTAAAATATTCTCGTGTTCTGTAACTGGTTCTGTTGTAGTCTGCAAGTGTGCCGACCTTTTTAACTGTGGCTTGAGCTACGACTGTAGCACTTTCTGTTGTTTGCACTGAAAGCCTCATCTGTTCCGGCTTCTCTTGTAGGACGGGATAAGAACAATAGCAGCAAAGCTTTTATTATTAGTTGAGCTTTAGATTCATGTTAAGGGATTCTGCAGGAGAACAGATGCTTGCTGACGCTAAGCTTATCTAAAAATAAAAATAAAAGACAGATCAGTCTGTCAATGGCAGGCTTGTTTGCAGCTTGTTTTTACGTGTCGTGGGACAGTTCTTGTATTGTCACCGTGTTGAAATGTACAGCTTCTAACACAGTCTTTATGCAATGCCTATCTTTCTCTTGCACTTATTCAAATGATCTGCAGTGAAAATTGAATTTGCATGTAATGAGCTGACTGGTAAAAATGTCCCACACTCTTTAAAGAAGCATGCAGTGTAAGAGATTGCTGGGCTTTTTTAAATTTCACTGTAAAATTACAAATTTTTCCAGTTTTGTGATGTTAATCAAAAGTAGAAATTAACATACAAATCTGAAAATATTATTCAGAATATTCAATTTTTTAACCATTATGAACAGGAATAATGTAATTCCAGCACTTGCATTAAAAAGTAGTACTTGCCACAGTATTCAAAGAGTTAAATCCCCTAATCTTACCTTGTCATAAACTTTATATCTAAACCTGGAAATGTGTCTACAAATCCGGCACAACCATGAATTTATCGAAGTCTTGTATTCTCAGTTGTGTGTTCATTTGTAAATGGTAAAAATGGTAAACGGACGGTGCTTGTAAAGCATCTTTTTTATCGAACCAGGCTCCTCAAAGCGCTTCACAACACAATCTGTGCCCTATTTGAGCACTTTGAGCTGCTTTTATTATGAAGGGTGCTTTATAAATAAAATTGATTGATTGATTGATATTTCACCCATCCACACACATTCATACAGCACTCTACTATACCTCTCTGAAGCTAACCTGAGTGATTTATTCAATAGAGAATACTCTGTGTGCTTTAGATCACCTTTATGGGGCACATCGTGGCAATGAGGGGGTTCAGTGTCACTGGGCCTTTCAAGGCATGTGTCCAGTGACGCGTGTGACTGAGTACTGCCAGGAATCGAACCTCAGACTCTGTTTAGACAACTTCCCAGCAACACTGGAAATCAGGGAAAACCTGGAAAACGACTCACATTGACCAGACAGGGAAAACTCATGGAAATTGAAGAAAAACTTCAAAAATCAGGGAGAACTCTGGGAATCTGAACACTGATCTGCTAAATAAAAGATGACCTGAGATTTTAACATATACATGTGTTAATGTTGCTATTCTACTATCATTGACTTTGTGTGTCCATGGATTTTTATTTTCTGATTTTATACAATATAATTAATAGGGATGCACAATATTATCCGCATGATATCGGTATCGGCCGATATTGGCGATAAAGTAAAATATTGAACATCGGTCAGTGTCAAGGATGCCTGTATTGCCAGCACAACGTTATAACGTTACACACGCTGTTGAGTTTAGATTTGTGACAATTTACAAATTTGCACTGTTCGAGTGTTGTCATTGTGTTAGAGTAAATGTCATGAATAAATTTTACATTAAACATAATCCAAGTTGAAGTGTTGCATCATTTTCATCCCCCTTTTTTGTATCTGCATTTGGTAGCAGGTCAAATTGACAAAGACCATGCAGAGTCCTAGAGGCTCAATGGGATTAACCTGCCTAAATAAAGGTTGAATGAAAAAGAATAATGTAGTATTTTAATTCCACAGCAGAGAAAGATGTACCCGTAGTCTCTGTAAGTAGGTCTACGGGAAACAATCTGTCTTGGTATCGGATATCGTCCAAAAATCCAATATTGTGCATCCCTAAATTAATTTTTAGGAATGATTATCATAATGATGTACCATAAGCAGCCTTCAGGCCCAGGCCTCCCTTGCAGAAGAGGTGATCTTCATGGGATTTGCCTGTTAAATAAAGATAAATAAATACCTTAAATGAAATAAAATAGACTACAGTATATTTACTGTCATCTCTGAATGCGACTCTGCCCATCAACTGCTCTGAGCAGTTTGTGTGACTTAAATATCTCCTGGAATTTCAGGATTTACTCTGGGAAATATCAGGGAAAACTCAGTGAATTTAGGGGACCTCAGATGTATTTTTTAAATTTTTATGGTATTTCTGTGGGATATCCAGACCCTATTCCTTCAATTTAATGCACAAAATAATTATTAGATAATCAATTATACCCTTTTTAATTCTGCCATTTTTAACTTTCGTTTTGAACGACCGGTTTCTTGAAGTCCACGCCCTTCAACGATCTGTTCACGCCCTCTGTAACAGCCAGTATCTGTAATGTGTTGTTGTTTTAAAATTAGCTCTTTTTTTATTACTCATTTGACTTACTGTTAGTGTTAGCTTAAGATAACTTACCGAAACCCGTCTGAGCGCGCCGCAGTTTGCTGCTCCTTTTAGCATTAGACCACCCGAATCCGAAGCTAATGTTAGCTTGTTCCTCTTCCGGTTTTCGCCAGCTCCGCTCGTTGCACGCGATGAGATTTTGGGAGTTATCGCTGTTCCAGTGAAGACAACACAAAGTTCACCAAGTGTCTCCCGTAAATTAATCTGTAAGGAGAAGGTCCTCTTGCTGCGAGCCTGCTGCGAGGCTGCTGCAAGGCTGTACAGTTGAAGCTCCGCTCCATCGCGCCGGAAGAGGGTCCCGTCGAACCCGGTCCTTCCGCCTGTGGTCCGCTCGTTTAATTTTTGCCGGCTGCGCGTTGGCAGCGATCGCAAATACACTAAAAATTGAACTAAAACATAAAAATAACAATTATACTTTATTTATAAAGCCATTTAAAAAAACACAGCTGCAACAAAGTGCTGTACACATGAAATTAAGAACATATAAACAAAAGATGAGATGAAATCATGAAAAACAACAGTCATGTGTTTAATACAGAAGTGGGTTGAGCCTAACCAGGGGTTGCTAGGTGAGGGGCTGGACTCAGGTTTGATCTGATTGGCTGGCGGCTTGTGACGTCAATAAATGCAGGAAGTGTGAATCCTGGTGTATTTATCAAAAATAAATAAATCTACTTAGAGTAAATAAACCACTGGGTGCATTTTTTTGGCACAAGGACTGTTTTTTTATGAAGTAAATACCCAAAGTTTAGTAAAAAAACATTAAAAAGTGAATTTTGCATGTGTGGTCCCCTTTAACGAAATGCTTGGAACCCTGAACTGCTGAAACCTCAGCGCTATTTTTTTTAAATTGTTTTGCTAAAGCTCTGACGTAAAAGTGTTGCCAACAGCAACAACTTTAATGAACATGTTGTTTATCAGGTGTTGTAGTGTTTGCATGAATTTTTTGATGTTTTTTTTATTGTCTTTGAACGTTTAAAAAAATTGTTGCAGATGATGGTAACTGTTCTTCAATGAGCATGACACTCTCGCCTCTTATCAACAGGTCGGGCAAATTAAAGTTTTAAAGGTTTGCTTTTAAGTGTGATGAAAACCTAAAAGGGACTTTTTTTCTAACTGCTGTTTGTGTATACTGGTACCTTGTAGTTTGTAACGGCCTCTGTTTCATCTGAATACAGGAAGTAAAACCAGTGCTGGAAGGTGGGTTATGTTTTTTTAACGAGGAAGTGGGGGAAATCCCCTTAATGAAGTTTTGTTTAGTGAATAATCTCTTTTTGTATTTTCTGATCTTATGCTGGACAAAATGAGTACAATACATGTAAGCAGCTTAAATGTCTTTTTAGTTTTGTTTTTAACAGCATAAGAAAACTTTTACTTGTAAACAATCCATGAGTTTTGAGGGTACGGTATTTGCTTGGTGCAAACAATTTTCTGCAGCCTTTTTTTTTCTTCTTTTTTTAAAACCTATGAATCTTGTGTATCTGTTGTTAGATTAAAGGTTTGAAAGAGCTCAGAATGCTAACTGCACATTTCATTCAACCTTTATTAATACAGGTTAGCATGAAGTTGATGACCAGTTGACCAATGAGTGCAGTTATGGTAGTTAACAGCCAGTTATGAATCTTGGCGCACCATGGTAGACTGCATCCAATATCTGCAGGGTGCTTGTAGGAGCGTTGGGTAGCAGCCTAAGTAGGGAGGCCCAGACTTCCCTCTCCCCAGCCACATGGAGCAGCTCCTCTGGGGGAATCCCAAGGCGTTCCCAGGCCAGCCGAGAAACATACAGGTAGTCCCCGATTTACGAGCGCTCTGATCTGCGAGGTTCCAGACTTACGAGCTGCACATTTTTGGAAAAAACGAAAAAAATACTGAGTTTTCATGTGTTTTTTCACTTCAGTTAGCAAGTTAAGCATATAAACACACGTTTCCGATCATTTTTATGCACTCAAAAGTAGTTTTTAGATGAAAATAGAGTGTTTTTAGGTGCGCTAGCGAAAACCGTTCCAATTTACGAGCGGATTTCCGGATTTACGAGCGAAATGGCGGCCGTTCCAAATTACGAGATTTCCGGTTTACGAGCGCCTCGTTGTGACGGATCTCGCTCGTAAATCGGGGACTACCTGTAGTCCCTCCAGCGTGTCCTGGGTCTTCCTCTGGGTCTCCTCCCGGCGGGACATGCCCGGAACACCTCACCAGGGAGGCGTCCAGGAGGCATCCTAACCAGATGCCCGAGCCACCTCAACTGGCTCCTCTCGATGTGGAGAAGCAGCGGCTCTACTCCGAGTCCCTCCCGGATGACTGAGCTTCTCACCCTATCTCTAAGGGAGAGTCCAGACACCCTGCGGAGAAAACTCATTTCAGCCGCTTGTATCCGAGATCTCGTTCTTTCGGTCACAACCCAAAGCTCATGACCATAGATGAGGGTGGGAACGTAGATCGATCGGTAAATTGAGAGCTTTGCCTTTCGACTCAGCTCTCTCTTCACCACGACAGACCGGTACAGCGCCCGCTTCACTGCGGATGCTGCACCTATCCGCCTATCGATCTCACGCTCCAGTTTTCCCTCATTCGTGAACAAGACCCCGAGATACTTAAACTCCTCCACTTGGGGCAGGACCTCCTCCCCGACCCGGAGAGGGCATGCTACCCTTTTCCGGCTCAAGACCATGGCCTCGGATTTGGAGGAACTGATCCTCATCCCGGCCGCATCACACTCGGCTGCAAACCGCTCCAGCGAAAGCTGTAGATCACGACCTGATGAAGCCAATAGGACCACATCATCTGCAAAAAACAGAGAAGCGATTCTAAGGCCACCAAAACGGATCCTCTCAACACCTTGGCTGCGCCTAGAAATTCTGTCCATAAAAGTTATGAACAGAATCGGTGACAAAGGGCAACCTTGGCGGAGTCCAACTCTCACTGGAAACGAGCCTGACTTACTGCCGGCAATGCGGACCAAGCTCTGACACCGGTCGTACAGGGACCTAACAGCCCATATCAATGGGCCTGGTACCCCATACTCCCGGAGTACCCCCACAGAACCCCCCGAGGGACGCGGTCGAATGCCTTTTCCAAGTCCACAAAGCACATGTAAACTGGTTGGGCAAACTCCCACGTACCCTCCAGGACCCTGCTGAGGGTGTAGAGCTGGTCCAGTGTTCCACGACCAGCACGAAAACCACACTGCTCCTCCTGAATCCGAGGTTCGACTATCCGACGGACCCTCCTCTCCAGAACCCCTGAATAGACCTTACCAGGGAGGCTTAAGAGTGTGATCCCCCTATAGTTGGAACACACCCTACGGTCCCCCTTTTTGAATAGGGGAACCACCACCCCAGTCTGCCAATCCAAGGGAACTGCCCCCGATGTCCACGCGATATTGCAGAGTCGCGTAAGCCAACACAACCCCACAACATCCAGAGCCCTAAGGAACTCAGGGCGAATCTCATCCACCCCCGGAGCCCTGCCACCGCAGAGCTTTTTAACCACCTCGGTGACCTCAGCACCAGAGATTGGAGAGCCCGACCCAAAGTCCCCAGGCTCCGCTTCCTCAGTGGAAGACGTGCCAGTAGGATTGAGGAGGTCTTCGAAGTATTCCGCCCACCGACTCACAACATCCCGAGTTGAGGTCAACAGCACGCCATCCCCACCATAAATGGTGTTGGTCGCGTACCGCTTTCCCCCCCTGAGACGCCGGATGGTGGACCAGAATCGCCTCGAAGCCGTACGGAAGTCATTCTCCATGGCCTCTCCGAACTCCTCCCACGCCCGAGTTTTTGCCTCAGCAACCACCCGAGCCGCATGTCGCTATGACTGTCGGTACCTATCTGCTCTTCCGGGGTCCCACAGGCCAAACAGGCCCAAGAATCCCAATTTTAATTCAATGGTAAATGGAATGGAGCTTATTTATATAGCGCTTTCCAGCCCCCTATGAGGGGCCCCAAAGCGCTTTACAATACCAACCATCCACCCATTCATACACACATTCATACACTGGTAGCGGCAGACTGCCATGCAAGGCGCCATCCAGTCCTACCGGGAGCTACTCGGGGTTAAGTGTCTTGCCCAGGGACACGACGACACATGGTGTGGGGAACTGGGATTCGAACCTCCAACCTTCCGATCGGGGGACGACTGCCATTACCACTACGCCACGGCCACCCCTTAATTAGAAACATTTTATCAAGTTTTCTACATTAGGCTCAAAATAGATATGCATCGACTAAGATTCCCAAGTAAGAATCTACAAACTCTGTAGGAACACCATTCGTAGTTAAAATAGAAGGGAGGACAGCAGGTACTGACTTCCTGTTTGAAAACAACATCCCTTTGGTTTTTGTCAGCATTTAGCACCAGTTTGTGACAGAACAAATCTGACTAGATGTCAAATGCAGACCGTAAAAACTGGAACCCCATAGCAACTGATTAAAGGTGCTATGTGTAACTTTCTGTAGCGTGCAGAACTTAGAAACATTTTCAACAGGCAAAGCATTCTGATCCCTCCCCCTCAGAGCCATATATGGCTCTGAGGGGGAGGCTCTGCTGAGATTCAAATTCAAGCTCTGTTTTTATTGGCCGATTCAAATTCAAGCTCTGTTTTTAATTGGCTGGTTACAAACTCTGTTTTTATTGGCTGTAAGTAAGTAAGTAAGTAAGTAAGTAATGTTTATTTCTAGAGCGCTTATCACAGACATAAAATCACAAAGCGCTGTACAACAAAAATCAATGGCAAAAGTATACACAGAATAAAACAAGCATAAAATCTACAAATATCAATCAATGCAAAATACAATAAAATCATGACATAAAAGCCTGAGCAAATAAAAGTGTTTTCAGTTGTTTTTTTGGCTGTCATTGTCCTGGTCACTCTGTGTTTTTAGTGTTTTTGTAAATGCTGATAGAGAAGCAAGGGGACTATAGTTTTTTTCAGAGATTACTTTGTCTAACATCAGTTTGTCAGTAGATAGTGACAGAGTGAAGAAATATGTTAAAAATATATTGTTTGAAAAGTTACAGACTACATTACAATCTTACATACCCCAGCTTTAAGCTCAACAATAAACAACCATATCGTCAGCATAGATATGTAGAAAACTAGATACCGTATGTAGAAAACTGTAGCATAGAAAACTAAAGACCTGTTCCTGTTTTTAGTTTTCTACATTGGCCTTATAATCTAGCTGTTTTTGCTACTTTTTTGACATCTTATTTTAACTTTTTTTTTTTTTTTTAAATCTGTATGCCTCTTTTATGATTGTCTATTGTTGTCGCTGTTCACTTTTTTCATCATTCTTTGTTGAAAACCGGTCTCTCTTGTAAATGAGTCCTCAAGGCTCAATGGAATTAACCTGCCTAAATAAGGGTTGAATGAAATGTAAGGATGCATCAGAAATGATCTGACTTAAATTATCTAGATTGTAAAGAGGGTGGTCCTAAGACTGAGCCTTGTGGTGCACCATTGTTGACAAATAACTGGAAGAAGTACCGTTATGTTGAACACATTGCCTCCGATCTGAGAGGTAATTAGAAAATATGGTGTGATCTGAGAAACCAATGTCTGAGAGCTCATGGTATAAGACGTCGTGGTCTACAGTATCTCACCTCCACCTTAGTGTTGTCTCCATTCTTTTTCCACCTTCAGTTGCTGAAACGAGCTCTTTCATTAATGAGCTAAACACTACTCTCCTCTTCCTCTAGCTGAGGAAACTCCAGCTGCTATTAAACCCAGCATTCTATAATTATTCTATCCAAGCCAGCAGACTGAATGTGTGTCATTTAGCCGTTTCCATGGGAACCATTGTAAATTCCTTCCTGTTTTAAAGGTGTAAAGGCATTGCTTCTGGATTGCTCAGACTCCACTTCCTTTCTTGTGTAACCATCCTCCTGTCGCTGCTGTGTCATCGATGACTTATAATTGCATTTGGTTGTAGGTTTACATTTAGCTTCTGTATTTCTTTAAACCTGCTGTATTTGTTTTTAATTATTGCTTCTCCTCCTCAGCGGTGGGTGGTCAGCAGACAGATGCGATATGAGGGAGGCTTCCAAGGCCGATGTAATAAACTGGTGGACGGCTGCTATTCTTTCTGGCAAGCTGGACTCCTACCTCTACTCCACAGAGCCTTATTCAATGATGGTACGTTTTAATTTTAACAAAACCAGCGTGAAACCACAATATAATATAATCTCAGCACACTGTTTGGCAGATCATTACGGTATTTCTTCTGTCATCATTGTTGCTTCAACTTTACTGGTTAAAGTGAAAGTTTCTTTACAACCTAACGGATTATCTCCAAACTGTTCAGGAATTATATGCGTTTGTTTTTAACTTTGGGATTTGAGCTCTGAAATGAGGATAATAAATAAATAAAAACACTCTGCTGTCCCCAGGATGTTTTCTAAATTGGTAAAACTGCTTTTTTGTGCTCTGGAGTAACTTTCAGAACACCATGAGCTTTCTGACACTCTTCAAACTTTTAAGCCTTACTAACTAAAATAAACTAGATTATTATTATTTATTTATTTTTACTTTTAACCATTAGTGGAATATATTGGTCTTTCCTGGTATAGTTTAATTCCTGATATCTGTATTTGTTTTAACCTATGCTTCATTTTATTCCATTTATAATTGTATATAATGTATTTTCACATGATCTTTTATGATTGTTGATTTATTATATTCATGCTGCCATCTTGACCAGGACTCCCTGTTGGAAGAGATGATTTATCTCAGTGGGACCTTCCTGGTAAAATAGAATAGATGAAATAAAATATGAGGTCATGTTATTCCACAGCTCATCTCATTTTTATTCACATTAAAGTATTTTGTAACAGTGAGACTACTTGTAAACGTGGCACTCGCAACATTTTCATTGGCACTGGTCTCCTGGAGCCCACCTCCAGCTCTTGACAAGAGTTTACTCTGGTGCTGTAAAGAGGATGTGCCCATTGATACTTTTTTATGCTGGAACCAGAACTTACACTGGTGGAAATAAAGCAAGTTTAGTACCAGAACCCATTTGGTGGAAAACTAACAATGGAGCTTTGGAGTATATTCCTAAAGAAGATTGTTTAGTGATCACCTGAATTAGTTTTACCTGTAAATCATAGCTTAAAAAAATGCATCACTTTCTAATAAATACCGAATTTTAATATGTACAGATGTGGATAAATTTGTTGGAGTCATTCCCCAGTAAGAAAAAGAAAAAAATACTCTAAATTGATGACTGTACCCAAAAAGGTCCAGTTTTGCCTCATGTCCCAGAAACCCCTCAGAAATTCTAAGGCTCATCAACGTTCATTTTAATGAATTCTTTTTTGGCTTTTTGTTTTTATTTTCAACACTTAAAAACAGTTGTTATAATTCAAAATTCACTGAACGGCACCGTCAGAAAGTGACGTACTGTACCTGTTTCTTGGCTCTTTTCCCACCATCCTTATCTGCTTCGATCAACATGGGGTTGCAGTTCCCCTTGCGGCCATATTCTGGGAGGTTGGCTACAGTCCCATGAACCTCATAGTTGTTTTTTTTTTTTTGTAAAAGCAGAGGTCAGAGGAACTTGTAGCTGCTTGGAGACGGTCCTGTAGCCTCGAGTTTTAATCTCCGACAGCTCTGGCCTTTGTTTATTTTCTCCACGTTCAGTGGGATCACAACAACAACACTAAACGTTTAGTTAGAAACGTAAATATAACACAACCATTTACACCAAGAGGTCTATATTAGCATATCTGTTAAACAAAAAAATCTATTTTATTCCCACAGTATTTTTGTTTGCTCAGATATGAGATTCTTTCGATGAGCTGTAGGGGCACCAACAAATTGATCAACGTTTGTAAACTTGTTTTTGTGGTGGAGTTTCCACAGTTTTCTGTTTTGCAACCAATCCGTTTGTGTGCAGGAGAGTCGGAGCTGAGTCGGCAGTGTTGGATGTTCGATCAGCAGGCCTTGCAGGAGTACGTCCTCCTGTGCTGTCAGAATCCAACAGGGGGCCTTCTGGATAAGCCTGGCAAGTCAGTATGGCACCATCTGGTCAAAGAGACCGACACAAAGCCGCCGCAGTAGCACACATACACACTTTACACTGTCGGGATCAGAGAGGGGTTTGTTTGAATGTCGCCCCGTTTTGTGTCCAGATCCAGAGACTTTTACCACACGTGTTATTGCCTGAGCGGGCTCTCCATAGCACAGCACTTTGGAAGCACGGAGCACTACCATGAGCTCATCGTCGGCAAGGAGGAGAACCGACTGGTGAGAGGGGGGGTCACAGAAAGACTCATCTACTGTATTGGATAATGGCAGCTGACAATTATTCAAATGGTTTTATGAGAATATTGTAGAGAAAGCTGAGTTTGTCCTTTTTTTTAGTTTTCCATTTATTCCAGTATATCTCATTGTTGCCATGTAACCCACTTTAGCTCAAAGGTTTTAAATGAGGACTCAATTTTTGTTTAGTTTGACAAGTTTAAACCCCTGTTTTATCACAATCTGCTACATGATTCATAAAACTGATGAGCAGAATGGGCATTGATTTTATAAATTTAGTTTTTATGAATGTGAAACTACAAGATCTAATTACAGCAACCAGACAGACGTATTGACTCTGAACCAAAGGCTCAAATGAAGCTTCTGTTTGTTTGTTTTTATGTCACAATGTGACATTTACACCAGAAAAAGACAAACAAAATAAAAGAGTCTGAGAGGGAGAGAAGACATTAATGGAGCATAAAGCGGAGCAGAACACCCAAATATAAAAGCTAAATGCAAAGGTGGGCAACAAACCGCTAGGGGCCGCTAATGCGCTAATCCGCTTATAGCGTACCTAAAGATTTTATCAGCGTTACAGCGGAGTGACTAAGTTTTATAATTCATAAGCGGATTTGTGCTATTTTTATTTAAAATGCAGTACCGCTAATAACAAATTATCTATCAGTAAGGAAATTATTGGGGATTTTGCTGGCTGTCGTAGCTGCTTGTTTACTTTCCCCCCTTGGGGAGGGAGCAGAGAGGAGGGGGGGGAGGGAGCAGAGGCGAGAACAGACGTGGATCTACCATGTCCATGTAGGCAAATGAATGGGCCCCGTCGGCCCGCCCCGGCCAGTCACCTACATCACTAACATTGCTGCTGCTTGTTAATGTACATTTAACATAAAAATAATTATAGTTACGATGAAAACGATCATTAAATACGCAATACAAAAACCGGTCGATTTCTGTATCCCCCTACTAAAAAATGGACTATTCCATCTTGACATCTTCCGGGTCAGAGGTGAACTCGGTGCTAACTCTGTGGCTAGCTGGTTGTGCTGGGTTACTTGGATAAATCCGCAGAGAACCCCGCTGTTTCAAGCCAAATTAACGCGGCCGGAGGATTTTATTGTGTGTTTTGTGTCCACCACTCGACGGTGAGTCGTTAGTTTTATGTATTTGGGTTACTTTTATGTATAAATGCGGTGGCGACACACCCGTGTATTTGAGATTTAAAAGTGGTTTTAGGGATTAAAAGATCATTCTCTTTTTTGTTAATTTCGTGGCCGAATAGAATATATGTACGTAAAGTATTAAATAAATCCTTTGATTTTTGTAATTTCATCCTTTTAGGACATTTTAACATAATAGCAAAAGTCTCAAAAAATAATCTTTGGCTGCACTTGTACAACTCATTCACATCCAATCAGCTCAGTTCAAGATGGCCACCACAGCTGATCAATCTTAACCTAACCACACAGAAATCTCTATAATCCAGTCAGATTTGAAGATATTAAGCTAAAATATGATAGATGTAGTTCTTAGTTTTGGCATCAATAACATGAGCTCTGATATTTATTTTGTAAAAACATGTTCTATTAATTCGGAACAATGCATATTTTACATTACAATGCAATGAGGCAATAACTGTGAGCAGCTATACAATTGGGTAATCTAAAAATAACTAGAGAAGCTGCATTTCCTGTGAAAATGCAGTGTGACTGCTTATTGCCGAATGATTTTTATTGAAAGTTGCTTAAAGTGTGACTGCTTATTGCCGAATGATTTTTATTGAAAGTTGCTTAAAAAAAGTTTCATTGCTGAACTGTTAATGAGTTGAATTTAAACAAATGACATTTGCTGAAAAAGATGAAAACAGTAGAACCCCCACCCCATTATCCCCCATCCAAAAAAATAGTTGTGAAAACAAAACAAAGTTGAATTTAGAAGAAAGAAGCTGAAAGCAGCATAAAATGCTGAAATTAAACCCAAGAAATTAGTACCCTGGAGATATGGGGAGAGCAAGCAAACTCAACACAAGAAGTCCCGGGGGTCAAACCTGAGTCTTCATGGCTGTCATTCAACAGCGCTGACCCCTGGTCCAGTTAGCAGCCCTTAAATTAAACATCCTATTAAAACTGAATTCAAACACAAAGGTGGTGCTGCGTTGTCTCATGTCACAACGTGACTATCGTTTTCAGTGTTGATTTGCATGGAAGTCCAATTAGTTCATGTCTGCATGCACCCAGCCTCTGACTAATCCTAGAACTCCCTCCTAATGGCTCTCACTTTTTCAATATGTTGGAATTTCCAAGTAAATAACAAATAAATTACACAATGGGTGCATTTTGTTAAACCCCCCCCCCCCACACACACACACACACACACACACACCCACCCCCCAACAATGATCAGCAGTTGGATACAACATACTGTACATTTCTAAATAGCATTTTATTTGTGGATTTTTGTTTTGTGGTCTTACTTTCTGTCTTTTCCTTTCTTTCTATTAAAAACATGATATTGGTTTGAAGAGGATGGCTGTGAGGTGAGAAGGGAGGCCATCTATAAAGGGGGAAAAAAGCATTTTATTTGTTTCAAATGCTACTTTACTGAAAGTGTGTGCTACCATACTAGTACAGTATAGATTTTGTTGTGTACAAAACATTCATTCAACCTTTATTTAGGCAGGTTAATCCTCGAGGACTCATTTACAAGAGAGACCTGGCTACAAACAAAGAATGATGACAACAGCAACAGTAGATTTTCCTTGGACAATAAACAATAAACAATCATAAGAGAGGCATACACATTTTTTAACAAGTTAAAACAAAGATGTCAAAGTAGCAAAACAGACAGATTATAAGGCAAATGTAGAAAAAACTAAAAGCAGGAACATGTCTGCATTGGTACTTGCCAGGATTCCAACAGATTCTTAAAACCATTTAGAGAAGTCAAGGCCGAGATCTTCAGATCTTTTTGTAAGATATTCCAGGAAGCAGGACCGGAGTATGAGAAGGCCCTTTTGCCAAGCTCAGTTCTCACTGAGGGAACACTGCAGGTAATCATGTCCTGAGAGTGCACGCTGTAGCTGCACTCACGCAGAGACATGTAGGAGGAGATGTATGAAGGCAGCAGACCAAGAAGTGATTTAAAGATGAAAATGTACCAGTGGCAGCGGATTTGGATGTTGTCAGTCCATACAATGAGCGCTATCAACTGTTATCATCCCCATATGTAGCGGCAAAACTGTCACAATCTACCTCCTAGCATGTTTAAAAGAACGTTATTAGCGTTATTATCGCTGTGAGTAGGCAGCGTGTTTCTGTAAACCCGGAAGTGTTGTGTTTTTGTTTTTTTCAGCTTATGTAACCGTTTTCCTAAACCTAACCTTAAACCTGACCCAGAGGACCAACCCTAAACCTAACCCCCTCACCCTTGTGCCTAAACCTAACCAAGACCCTAAACCTAGCCCAAGACCCTTTACTCTAAACCTAACCACATAGCTAAAGACGGAACCTGCTGTCATCGCTTGTAACGGTGACAACGTACCTTTAAATCTCCTAGGAGGTACAGGAGGGGCAATCTGATCGCTACGTATGGGGATGATAATGGGCAATCTGACCGCTACGTAGGGTTGATGACATCCGAAGCGGGTGCCAGTGGAAGAGTCTGCGTGAAGTTAATGATGTCCACTTAACCAGTGAATACAGGGTGCAGTGGTGGGTACGATAATCACAGCCAGTTATTAGTGCACCATGATGGACAACATCCAACATCTGCAGGGTGCTTGTAGGAGCATTCATGTAGAGAATGTCACCATAATCATTGGAGGGAAGGAAAGTCACAGACACAAGGCGTTTCCTAGCATTCAGTGTTAGACATGATCTGTTTCTGAAAAAGAAACCCAGTTTAACTTTCAGTTTTTAATCTGTTGAATCAATTTACAAATATATCTAATGTGTTTTTGTCGCAGGTTATGGTGCTTACACATAAAGTAACAAACCACAGACAGATGTCATGTGACAGCTGCCAAAAACAGCTTCTTTTCAGCTTCTCTTGTGTCTTGTTTCATCATCGCTCTCATTGTTTTGGTGCTTTTATTTGTCTTAAAACAACACCCTTGTCTGAATGATCTGTTTACTAAGAGAAGACGTGGAAAAAAAAAAAGTTTTGTAGTCGCCCTGTAATGTGTCATGATGAGTCACCCTGTGTTTATAGTTTTCTAACAAGGACATCTCCTCCTACGACTGGGGAGTGTGTGCTGGTTTTTCAACTATAATAATTCAATAGGTGGGGATGCTTTGATTTCCAGACTCACGGTTGGTACATTAAAGTAACTCTGTGGAGCAGATAACCTGTAGTTTCCCAAGAGAATTATGATATATTCAAAATATATGTATAAATAGAGAAAGGAACTTTTTTTCAGAGAAATTTATATCAAATATTGCTGTAAATTAGTTTGAATGTTTTTTAAATAATCTCAGCAATTCTGTCACGCACTTCGCACTCACTTTTGTGGGGGTTTTGTGCTGCTGACAACGTCCATTGATTATTTTCTTGTCAAAATATTAAGCTTTTGTGTGCTTTAGAGCTTCAGCTCTTTAGAAACTGATCAAACTCATCTCTGTCGCTTCAAAATCTCTGCCGCGTCAAGTGTCAAACTTCAGAAGCAAACAACTTTCCAATCTTTAACCCTTTTTTCCATCACTCACAATGGCATTGTTGTATGACCTTTACCCGTGTGTGCCCTTTTACCTCGCTGTTTTGTCTTCTGTTGGTCGTCGCTGTTTGATGCTGAATGAGGATCAGATTACAAAGATGTTTTGATCTCTTGGTAATTCCACAGGCTGGAAATGACTAAATCAGTGGAAGGGAAATACTTTCATTCAGTCTGACCAGGCCCGGCATTGTGTTTGTGAACTTTGCATTTTATGGTGGAGTTTGTATCATCAAAGAACGTAGAAGGAAATAATGAGACATACAGTATTTTTATGCTTCCAGTTTCTGAGGTGACTTTAAAAATGGAAGAAGAAGAAAAAAGGATGTGATATAATGAGACGAGGTTTAGATAAATGCATTAATAAACTGGGTGGCTTGTTTTCAATGAGCAAACTGTTCTTTCAATTCCAAGCAAAACACAAAACATCACAGAGATCTGACTTCCTTTCTTCTACCTCTGTTTGTTCAAATGATCCTATGACTGTCTGGGTCATGGGGAAGAGCCAGACCACAGACCTTTAGTTGTCTTTATGGTTCAGTGAGACTAAAATAGAAACTGCATCTCATCCAAGCTTTCCTTTGACCTCATCATAACGCATCTTCCCCTCACAGACGTGACAAACATGAGCAAAGAAAAACAATCGTTTCACAAGTTGTTTTGCTGCCAGATTCCTGAGAAATGCATAGCTAATCTCTTAAAGGATGAGTCCTTGAAGCAAAATGGGATTTTGCCGAGATTACTCATTTGGAACAGTGTTGTTTTGCAAACTCTTTTAAAATTTGGCTAAGCCTGTATTTGTGATAAAAGATGTTGGCATCATGGCACAACCTGGCAGCCAGCCTCTTTAGAATCACTTTCCAATCAGTTGTGGCCTGATGGGCTGATAAGAATCCCTCGTTATCTGAAATGAAAAACTAGGACATTGTAGAGCAGACAACAGCTTTGTTCCTGTAACTATCAGCACGTTCATTCATTCATTTAGCTTTTATATATACAGATAAATCACATTGAGCCTCAAGGACTCATTTACAAGTGAGACCTGTTTAAATTTGTTAAACTTTACACTTCAATCTATCAAAATAAATAGATTTGAGGCAGAAAAGTATTAGTGTGACATTATATCAGCCCTAATCTGAACTATCAGCCACAAAAACATCATCAGCCTCTGCTTTACTTCTGCTGATCCAGGCTGGCAGCATCAGAGAGTGCTGTAGTTTTTACCATAAATTTATTTTTAACAAACGCTTTTATTTGACACACTTATTGTCTGCTGTCAAGAGCAAAATACAATAATGATCTTGCCATTGTCTGTGTGTTGTGCTGGTTTTAGTGCCTGTCTGCTACCAAAATATATTATCAGAGTCAGAGTCAGAGAGTCAGAGAGTCTTTATTGTCATTTGCACCGCATGTGGTACATGTGATGAAAACGAGATTATGTACACGGGGTCCCAGTTACATCCAACAACAAATGCAAGAGAAAAACAGTAATAACATCTAGAATTAACTAAGAAAAACATCAACTAGTAATACACTAAGCCCTAATGTAGTGGAAAAACATCATTATAAACAGCAGCACGAACATGAGTCTGTATGAGCAGATGGTCACAGATGAACACAGCAACAAGAAAACAGATCAGCATCAGCATGATGTGATATTTTGCAGTGTTTATTTTTATTTTATTTTTATTTATTCATTCATGAGTCTAACAGCCTCAGGGTAGAAGCTGTTCCTCAGTCTAGTGGTTCTACATTTGATGCTCCTCAACCTCCGTCCTGAGGGGAGTGGGGCAAAGAGTGAGTGTGCTGGGTGAGTGAGGTCTTTCATGATGCAGGTGGCTCTTTTCCTGCATCTGGAGGTGTAAATGTCTGTGATGGTGGGGAGACTGACTCCAACAGACTTCTGTGCAGCCTTCACCACTCTCTGTAGAGCTTTCCTCTCTGCAACTGTGCAGCCTCCATGCCACACGTTGATGCTGGAGCACAGGACGCTCTCCACTGCACACCTGTAGAACGAGGTGAGAACTGGGCTGCTCAGACCAGCACGTCTCAGCCGTCTGAGGAAGTAGAGTCTCTGATGACCTTTCTTGATCAGGCTGGTGGTGTTGTTGCTCCAGCTGAGGTTATCATTCAAGTGTACACCCAAGTATTTGTAGCTGGAGACCACTTCCACTGCAGATCCACCTATGTTCAGTGGGGCGTGGGTGTGTTTGTTCCTTCTGAAGTCCACAATCATCTCCTTTGTCTTCTTCACATTCATGTGAAGATTATTCTCTTTGCACCAGCTCTCCAGGTGTTCCACCTCCTGTCTGTAGCTGGACTCATCATTGTTTGTGATGCATCCCACCACCGCTGTATCATCTGCAAACTTTACAATATGACAGCCTGGATGTGTGGCTGTACAATCATATGTGAGCAGAGTGAACAGAAGAGGGCTCAGCACACATCCTTGAGGAGAGCCAGAGCCAGATAAGTTTTAATAAAACCCTCAGAAAATAATTATTCCATGTACATCTACAAGTGATTCAAATGTGTGATCCAATAGGTATTGAAGTCAAATTCAAGATGGCCTCCACAGATAATTGACTTTAGACAGTAAAAACTCAAACAATTTACAAAGTACAAATATTGAGCTAAAGATTGAAGCTGTAGTAGCTAAAAGTTATTCACAAGACACACACTCTGTCATATCTCACAATTTTACATGAAATTGCACATACCATTATTTTTAAATTAAGTCAGGTTCTCTAGACGGTTTATTTTTGTAGAAATGTTTCGTCTTTAATCCGAAAGACTTCATCAGTCCGACGAGCCACAAGGTCAGCCTTATGGCACACTCACATAGTGGGCCAACCAGTTTGATGGTTATATGCAAAGGTGGGCACCGCTAATTAAAAAATTAGTTCCACAATTTCTAAAACGCTTATTAATTTTTTTAGGTCCACAATTTCAAAAGCACAAATGTCTTATGAAAATTAGGGGAAGCTAATCTAATCCGCTATTTATATATTTATATATTATATATATATATATATATATATATATATATATATATATATATATATATATATATATATATATATATATATATATATTATATATATTTATATATAGCCGGCAGCGTTATCAATATTTGCACTACACTGCCAACTGTAAAGTAACAAAAATGATCCTAAAAGGATGAAATTACAAAAATCAAAGGATTTATTTAATACTTTACGTACATATATTCTATTGGGCCACGAAATTAACAAAAAATAGAATGATCTTTTAATCCCTAAAACCACGTTTAAATCTCAAATACACGGGTGTGTCGCCACCGCATTTATACATAAAAGTAACCCAAAATACATGAAACTAACAACTCGCCGTCGAATGGTCGACACAAAACACACAATAAACTCCTCCGGCCACGTTAATTTGGCTTGAAACAGCGGTGTTATTTACGGATTTCATTAGTAACCCAGCACTACCGGTGTAACAGGCAGACACAGTTAGCGTCTATAGGTAGTCAACAGATTTAATGAAAAGTAACTAAAATACATAAAAATAACGACTCACCGTCGAATGGTCATCACAAAACACACAATAAAATCATCCGGCCACGTTAATTTGGCTTGAAACAGCGGGTTATTTACGGATTTATGAAGACACCGAGCGCAGCCAGCTACAGAATTAGCCCCTGAGTTCAACTATGACCCGGAAGTTGTCAAGATGGAATAGTCCATTTTTAGTAGGGGGATAAAGAAATCGACCGTTTTTTTTATTGCGTATTTAATGATCGTTTTCATCGTAACTATAATTATTTTTATGTTAAATGTACATTAACAAGCATGAGCAATGTTAGTGATGTAGGTGACTGCACGGGGCGAGGCGGGGCCGGGGCCACTGCTGAAATGGGACCCCCAGGCATTTACCTACATGGTAGAGCCCAGTCTGTTCTCAGCTCTGCCCCCCTCCCCCTCACACCCTTTCCTCCTCTGCTGTTTACGTGGGGAAAAAGGTAAAAAACAAGCAGCATAAAAGCTTGTAAACAAGTTTATTGGTTTTTACTGATAGATAATTAGTTATTAGCGGTACTGCATTTTAAATAAAAATAGCATAAATCCGCTTATGAATTATAAAAGTTAGTCAATTCACAAAAACGCTGACAAAAAGTTTAGGTCCACTGTAAGCGGAATAGCGCTTTAGCGCTCTCTAGCGGTCTGTGCCCACCACTGGTTATATGATGGTTTCTGGAGTCCACCCTCTGTGTTTTGAACCACTGTGGCCATAGCTGCCTCAAACAAGTCGTCGAGGGAGAGGGCGGACTCCTGAAACCATCTTAGCACCATCTAACTTGTTGCCCCACTATGTGAGTGTGCTACTTATAAGATTGAGTTTGTTGTGGCTCCTCGGACTGAGGAAGTCTTTCAGATTAAAGCCAAAACATTTCAACAAAAAGAAACTGTCCAGAGGACAGACTGACCGGTAAACAAAGAGCTTTGTCTTACAGCTCAGCTCTCTCTTCACCACAGTGGACCGGTACAGAGACCGCAATACTGCACATGCTTCACCAATCTATCTTCCAATCTCATGTTCCATTCTTCCCTCACTCGTGAACAAAACCCCAAGATATTTGAACTCCTCCACTTGAGCAGAACCTCACCCTCGACCTAAAGAGTGCAATCCACCCTTTTCCGGTTGAGGACCATGGTCTCAGATTTGGAGGTGCTGATTCTCATGCCAGCTGCTTTACACTCGGCTGGAAACTACTCCAGTGAGAGCTGAAGATCACGGCACGATGACGCCAACAGGACCATATCATCTGCTAAGAGCAGAGATGGAATCCTGAGGCCACCAAACCGGAATCCCTCTGCCCACTGGCTGCACCGAGAAATTCTGTTCATGAAAATTATGAACAGAATCGGTGACAAAGGCAAGCCCTGGCAGAGTCCAACTCGCACCCTGAAGGGGTCCAACTTACTACTGGCAATACAAACCAAACTCCCACACCGCTTGTATAGGGACCGAACAGGCCACATTGACATGCCCTAAATCACATACTCACAGAGCACCCCCGCAGTGTACCCCGAGGAACACAGTCAAATGCCTTCTCCAAGTCCACAAAACGTACGTAGACTGGCTGGACAAACTCCCATGACCCCTCAAAGACTGTAGTGAGGGTAAAGAGCTGGTCCAGTGTTCCACGGCCAGGACAGAGCCTGAAAGTTATGCACCATAACTCATGTTCCCTGAAGGAAGGGAACGAGGTGCAACATACTTGCTATGGGAATTGCGCCCCCGCGCGATTACCTGAAGGAATACAATCACGCCTTTATGGCTAGGGTGTCAACGTCGCGCCAGAGGCCCCGCCCTCTGGGTATTTAAGCGACTGACGCCCATCCATCTTTCTCCAAAATTGCACTTCACCGAGCTTTCAGCATTGAAAAGGGCCAGATATGTTGCACCTCGTTCCCTTCCTTCAGGGAACATGAGTTATGGTGCATAACTTTCAGTTCCCTTATCAGTCAGTCTCTCGGTGCAACATACTTGCTATGGGAACGTAATTCATTCATGCCCTTGAAATGCTCAGCAAAAATGAACGTCTGCCCTTGACCAGCAGGCATCTCAAGGCTACTTTCTACCGTGTGTTAGAAAGGACAGCCTGAGTGATGTCACACGCAGTAACATCTAAACTGTAATGCTTTGCAAAAGTTTTCTAATGAGCTCCAGTTCACAGCAGCACAGATGTCTGCAACTGGTACGCCCTTGAACAATGACCAGGAGTTGGCCAAGCCCCGAGTGGAGTGAGCGTGCACTCCAGAGGGCACCTGTTGACCTTTGCTACTGTATTCCCTTTTACTGGCCTCCGTCACCCAATGTGAAATATGTTGTTTTGATAGTGCCTTTCCGGTAGCAGGTGCTACAAAGCACACAAACACTTGATTTGTTTTTCTCCATTCGGCTGTTCTCTGCATATAAGTGCGTAAAGCTCTCACGGGACAGAGAGCCTTCAGCCTTTCCTGTTCCTGAGTGAGTACAGGAGCAGGTGGAAAGGAGGAGAGATCAAAGTTCTAGACTCCTGTGGTTCAAAGTCAAGACCTTGGGGGTGTATGTGGGATTAGGCCTTAAATTGACCTTTGACCCATCAGGGGCGAATCTGGTACACATTGGATGTACAGACAATGCATGGAGGTCACTCACGCGTTTCGCCGAGCAAAGTGACAAGATTAGAGCGGTTTTATAAGATAACAAGTCTATCTTAACCTCACTCAGTGGCTCGAATGGAGGATCACAGAGAGCCCCCAAGACAGACTTACGCCCCTTTTCCACTTGGTGGCGCGGGTTGGTTGTGACGTCATATTTGCGTGCCAAATGCGCGTTGGACAGCATTTCCACCTCACAGATGCGCCGCGCCACGCCAAGATTCCAGACTCATCTCAGAGCAGGGCTGAGGCCGGCTGGACCCGAACCGTGGGGAGGAGGCTGGACTGAGTTTGAGGAAGTGGCTGCCGCGAGGCAGCAAACACCGAAGGACTTTACAAGATTAACACGGTAAAAACAATTATTTGTATTTAAAATTATAGCAAAGATGTGTCTTAAGCTGAACTATTCCTTAATAAATTCACGTAGTGGTCAAAACGGCAGGATTTAAAAAAGTAGTTTAGCACGCACGCCGGCTTTATTTCTATATAATGTAGCTAAATAAACGCTTTAAAAAATATATTTCATAGCTGACGTTATATCAAGAGGGTGCTTGAGCTGAACAGGTCCTTAATAATTTCACGTTGTGGTCAAATCAGCTGGATTTAACAAAGTAGGTCGACACGTGCACGTCACATGCACGCGCGGGTGGGGTCGATCGGCGTTCTTTCTTTTAAATGTAGCTAAATAAAAGCTTAAAAATATATTTCATAGCTGGCTTATACCATGAGGGTGCCTCAGGTGAACAATTCCTTAATAATGTCACGTTGTGGTCAAATCTGCTGGATTTAAATTGATTTGTTTTGACTACTTCCAAACCTGTCACATGTGCTACGAAAATAAATTGTAAAAAAATCGAATTTTAATTCAAATAACTCCAACAACTTACAGTGTGTACATGAACACCTTGTGATTACACTTTGTTATTTTAAAAAATATCTGCTTTGTGGTTTCTGAGATATAAGATATGTGTTAAATACTAGTACAAAAAATATAAGCTAGGTCGACACACTTATGTCTATAGAAAATCGGATTTTAATTCAAATAATAATAATAATAATAATAATGTATTTTTCTGTCATCTGGGTATGTTTCCCATACACAGACAAAATTCGTCTCTGCATTTAACCCAACCACCTACCAGGTGGTGCAGTGAGCAGCCATAGAAAGCGTCCGGGGAGCTGGAGAATTAGATGTGCACTCATAGACACCCCAAGGTGTGTAGTGGCCGGGACGCGAACCCGCGTCCTTCGGGTTCCAAGTCAAAAGCCCTGCCACTACACCATAACTCCAACAGCTTACAGTGTGTACATGAACACGTTGTGATTACACTGTTTTAGTTTGAAAAATATCTGCTTTGTGGTTTCTGAGATATTTGATATATCTTATATATATCTTATAAAATATATCTACATATAAAACCGTTTCTAGACTGAATTACCGGTAACCATGTTTTTCTTTTTTTACAGTTAAGAGGAAGAAGTCAACACCAGAATTTATCAACTTGTGTCTTCTGGAGGAAGCCCATGAGACAACGGGAAAAAAATCATTTAGGTGGATGCAGTATTTATTTTTGTGCTTTTTTCACTTCTTAGTTTTCATAATAAACATTTTATTTCTTAAGTGGTGTCATTGAACAATAATTTCCTAAACATATTTTACAATGTTAAGTGTGTACAGTATAGTGTTTGTTTAAAAACATACTGGAAGTTAAGAATATTTTCCATTTGCATTTGACCTTTAAAGAATCATAAGAAAAAGATTATTAGATTTGAACAGCCCTCCATCCATCCATCCATCCTTCCTGATGTCGTGTCATGGGTAGTGCAGCAGCTTTTGCCAGGATGCACAAACGTCAACATGAACCCATCCATCCATCCTTCCTGATGTCGTGTCATGGGTAGTGCAGCAGCTTTTGCCAGGATGCACAAACGTCAACATGAACCCATCCATCCATCCTTCCTGATGTCGTGTCATGGGTAGTGCAGCAGCTTTTGCCAGGATGCACAAACGTCAACATGAACCCATCCATCCATCCTTCCTGATGTCGGGTCGTGGGTGCAGCAGCTTTTCCAAGGATGCACAGACGTCAACATCAACCCCGATGAAGCTGTTCTTGGATGCCCAAACGAGTTTCCTGATCAACAAACATTTAATTATTAATACTTTGTTTTTACGTTTAAAGAAACACGCTTTTAATGTTTAAGGGACAGTTTAAACCAAATTATCCATTTGCATTTGACTTTGAATTATCCCTGACAAAATATTACCGTTTAAATTTAATGAAATACTAACCTTTAATATTACAGGGCCAATTGAAACCTAATTAATTCCTAATCTGTACCTTACTGTAAAAATAGTTTAACTGATTACAGGGCAGTGCGATCGATGTGTTAAGCAATGTTAACAGGAACCTTGTGCATATATGAGAATAATCTTTATTATAAAGAAACAAAATGGAAAACACATGGGTTTAAAACAAGCTGAAAAGTCTATAAAGTAAGATTAGAGCATTAAATAGCTCAAGGGACATTACCGCCAACAGGTGGTGAGACAAGGTCCTGCAGGGTGTTCTTCTTCTAACGTTTAGTGGTGGCTAGTAAATAGCTTGAGGTAACACTACCGCCACCACGTGGTAGGACGAGTGAGATTCTACACCCCGCCCACAGAAGGGCTGCAGTAGTGAATGGAGACAAACCTACATGTGAGCCGATCCGAACTGAACCAGACCGGACCAGACTGAGCCGCTCTGGGCCGAGCGAGTGGAAAAGGGGCATTAGATCCCAACCAGGGGTCAGGATCCTGTTGGATGGTTTTGTCCTAAGCACACCCTTCATAAATCTTATTATGATTGGATGCGCGCCAGGTGTCCTGTGTCCCTAGCATTCGTGACAGGCTGAAATAGCTGATAGGAAAACTTTAATCGTTGAGAAAGAACAACCTTTTTCCAGTAAATCCTGAAGGAAAATCAGGAGCTGAGTCAGGTTGCATGAGTAAGACATAACATTTCTTTCTGAGCACCAGGCCTAAAAAATATGCCACTTCCGTGTTGATACAGCACGTGCGTTTTGTATGGTTTTTTACCACATTTTCCGGCAGGCCTGATGCCATCAGCTTGTTCTTTTCTGCCAACAAGCTGAAATTTTTAACAGTTCTCGGCCTAGGCGGCGAGGCTACTTCTTCTGGTGGCATAGTTTGACCTTGAAGAAGAGCAGTTGGTGTATCCAGTTCCCCTCCAGGGGCCCTGGAAGCCGTGACCCCTTGGAGGTCAACCAAGTTTGGGAGAAGACCTTTTTGTTGATGTGCTACCAGGTTGCTCTCATCGAGATTGATTGAGGGCAGATGCAACCTGATGCCTTTTTTAGACAGAGAAGGAGCAGAACATCTGCTTTATCTCTCCTTGTTTTGGGTCATGGGACTGAAAAGCTGCGAATTTTGTAAACGAGCAGATCTTCTGACCCCCACGTGTTTCCTTGATGGGTCCAGTTTACTGGTCCTTGGCCTTAACAGAGCGGAACCAGACCAACCTGCCAGGGTCTGCGTTTCACCCGTTGGGGGGATACTGTTTAAAAGCAGAGCTGGACCAGCACAGTGAGAGAGGTCACGTGCTACGGGATCACTGCTTGAACATTGCGTGTCACTTATTAATAATAAAGGGACAGCTGCAACGTGAGAACGTGGAGATGGTTCTTTGTGTTTGGCAGACTTTAAATTGTTTGGTGATAAGGAGCCCAGTTCCCTCCGAGTGACAGGAAGAGGAATCTGATTCAGCTCTGAGCTGTTTACGCACACACCAGCCTGAACACAATTGCTTTTGTGAACGTGTGAAGCTAGTGGTCGCCTGCAGGCATCTGACGTGCCCCTCCCCCGTCGTTAGATTCTGTCGGCGCGTCTCCCTGAGGCGCGGACATGTCACGTGTTAGCTTGGTTAGTGTATTGGCCGCCCCGTCGTTCACAATGGAGCGGGGGCTGGAGCACGTGATCGCCCACACCTGTCTCCATGAGGGATGGGGGACCTGCTTGCAGACGCCTCTGTGCCTGTTCTCTACAGACGGAGCAGAGGTACCCCGCTGGGGTTTATTGATTATGCTAAGACCCTGTGAGCTGTAAGGGAGGGGGGGGACACGGTCCCCTCCCTTTATGATGGCTGGCAGGCCAGAGGGACCTGAAGTTACTTGTGTTTGTTGCTTTTTTTTTTGGAGTCAATAAAACTGAGAGGAGCTGTTTTTTGAGCTTTATTCGTGCTTAAGTGTAACGACATGTTTGAATTTATGTCACTTACAGCAGGAAAAACATGATTTGTGCATGCAACAGAGTTACCAGCCATTTGTACCGTGCTACAAATAAAGTCTGGATATGAACGGATCATTCCCCGTACCGCTTGGGCGGGTGACCGTGTAAAGTCAAGACGTGAACCTGGTTCATCAGGCACGTTTTTGTCTGTCGTCCCGGTTCGCCGAGGAGGCCCTGTGTCTGACCGCCTGGCGGGGGACGAACCTGTTTTTGCTCCATGCGTGCTCGGTACGAGGTTGGCCCGGCGGTGGTCTCTGCCGATGCTCATCCTCGTAGGCCGGCCGCTTCTGCGGTGGGGCACGCGTTGCCGAGCGGTGTCGAGGCTGCGCAGGTCTGCCTCCAGCAGACTCCCTTGGGGGGGTGAAGCTTCTCCTGGGAATGCCCACCCGGAGAGCTTCAGCCTGTTTGCGCCTTTGGTCCAGCTTGGTCTGAATTCGATCCAAAGCTTTTCCAAATAATCCCGTCGGCTCTATCGAGTGGTGGAGAAAAGGCACTTTTGTCCCTCAGGGAGATCCAGTTAAAGTCATCCACAGATGGCGTATTGCGATGACCACTTCCGCCATGCCTCTGCCCTGAGCAACAGCGGCTGTCCCATCATGCGGAGCACGAAGTCTGTTGCCCTGCGGGCTTCATCCAGCAAGTCGGCTGCAGCCTGCTTGTCCGTTGTTACCTGGAGCTGTTGCAGTTTTTCAGCTAGGTAAGCCTGCATCAACGTGGACGCGTTCATGGCGCGTGCGCGAGTCCCTGAGCTCTGTAGCATTTCTCGAGAAGAGAAGCCGAGGCTCGACAAGCTTTGCTGGGAAGAGTTGGTTTTGTCCCGGATGACTTGGGAGCCAGGTGAGACGCCAGCGTGTCCTCAATTTGAGGCACGTTGGCTATCCCCACCTCATCCATCCCGTCCACGTCGAGGAACTGTGAGAGTGGTAGGAGCATGGGAGCTCTGGGTTGAGGCCAGGTGCGAGTTAGTTATGTGAGGAAGTCCGGGAACACGGGCATCCTTTGTCTCGTGGCGGCCTTCTGCCTTGAGTAAAAATAGTTTCCTACCAGCCTCGTGACCCGTTGATGAGGCGGCGGCTCTGGTCATGGGATGTGTAGCACGTCCGCTGCTCTGTGACACAGGTCGAACAGAGCAGGGATGGAAAAGTCAGTTTCTGGGAGCACAGGTACCGGGGTCTGTGAGAGGTCTTCTCCCTGTTCCTCCAGTTCGACGTCTGCGTCCTCGACAGAAAATTCGCTTGAGGCTGAAATCGAGATCTCGTCCTCGTTCATCATGCCTCGAGTGTCGAATTTGACTGTTAAATCCATCATAGTAGCCAGCACGTCAGGACTGTCACCCCATTTGACTCGTGTGCTGTCGTGTAAAAGCATGTTCTCGAGCTCCGGCGTGGGAGTGAGGGGCTCAGTGGTGTCCGCGTCCACTGGCACTGCTGGGACGCCCATGGCCTTGGCGACAAGGTCAACCCGGTGCCGCAGCACCGTATCCAGCATCTGGCTGCAGTGTGGGCAAAAGTTGGGCGCATCCAGCGCTGTTTTTGCGTGTAGCATTCCCAGGCAGACTGGACAGGCCTCATGGGTGTCCGTCGCCGCGAGGGAGAAACCGCATCCGCTAGGACAGGCGCGCGAAGTTGGGCTCGCCGTCCTGCTGGTTTTCCTTGGAAGTCTTGTCTTTCGCTTTCCTTTCTCTGGAGGCATGTCCGAGATAAGGCGAGCGAGTCCTTCCAGAATCCTTTTTCTTTTAATTTGTTTAGACGTCTCCTCCGTCGTGTCGCTTTCGCTGGCTAGCCCGCTACGAATTAGCAGGGGTAGCAGTGTGACGCAGTTAGCGCCGTCGAGCGAAGCAGTCTGTGGAGAGAGGAGAAAAAAATACTTTGAGGTTAGAGAAAATGTGCCGGACTAGCTTTCGCTAGTCCAGCAGTATGCAGGAATAATTCTCTGTGCGCTCTGTGTAGGGAGCAAGCTCACCTCTGGTTGAGCGATGAAGCAACAGAGAAGTCCCGCGAAGAGAGGTAGTTCAGGTTTAAGCGAGGTGAAGGGCAAATAAGAGAAAGATGGATGGGCGTCAGTCGCTTAAATACCCAGAGGGCGGGGCCTCTGGCGCGACGTTGACGCCCTAGCCATAAAGGCGTGATTGTATTCCTTCAGGTAATCGCGCGGGGGCGCAATTCCCATAGCAAGTATGTTGCACCGAGAGACTGACTGATAAGGGAACTTCATTGTTCCACCTGGATCTGAGGTTCGACCAAAGATCAGACTCACTTCTCCAGTACCCTTGAATAGACCTTACCAGGGAGGCTAGTGATGCCTTGATTTTTGGAGCACACCCTCCGGTCCCCCTTCTTGAAGAAGAGAACCACCACCCCAGTCTACCAATCCAGTGGCACTGGCAAACAGTCTCTTTTTAAAATTAGCTAAGCCTGTATTTGTGGTAAAAGAGGCTGGCATCATGGCACCACCAGGCAGCCGGGCTCTGTAGAGTCACTTTCCTATGAGTTGTAGCCTGATGGGCTGATAAGAAACCCTCGTCATCTGAAACAAACACTAGGAAATTGTAGGGCAGACGACACTGTTCCTGTAACTAGCATGTTAAACTTAACACTTCAATCTATCGAAAAGCAGAAAAAGTATTAGTGTGACATTACATCAGCTCTAATCTGAACTATCAGCCACAACAACGTCATCAGCCTCTACTTTTCTTCTGCTGATCCTGCCTGGCATCATTAGAGTGTTATATTCTTTACCATGAGTTTACTCTCAACAAAAACTTTTATTTTACAAAAGTATTGCCTGCTGTCAAAAGCAAAACACAATAATGATCTTGTCATTGTGTGTGCTAGTTTTAGTGCCTGTCTGCTACCAAAATATATTATGAACTACTGAATACCCATCCATCCATCCATCCATTTTCTTCCGCTTATCCGGGGTCGGGTCGCGGGGGTAGCAGCCTAAGTAGGGAGGCCCAGACTTCCCTCTCCCCAGCCACTTGGAGCAGCTCCTCTGGGGGAATCCCAAGGCGTTCCCAGGCCAGCCGAGAAACATAGTCCCTCCAGCGTGTCCTGGGTCTTCCTCTGGGTCTCCTCCCGGTGGGACATGCCCGGAACACCTCACCAGGGAGGCGTCCAGGAGGCATCCTAACCAGATGCCCGAGCCACCTCAACTGGCTCCTCTCGATGTGGAGAAGCAGCGGCTCTACTCCGAGTCCCTCCCGGATGACTGAGCTTCTCACCCTATCTCTAAGGGAGAGTCCAGCCACCCTGCGGAGAAAACTCATTTCAGCCGCTTGTATCCGAGATCTTGTTCTTTCGGTCATAACCCAAAGCTCATGACCATAGATGAGGGTGGGAACGTAGATCGATCGGTAAATTGAGAGCTTTGCCTTTTGACTCAGCTCTCTCTTCACCACGACAGACCGGTACAGCGCCCGCTTCACTGCGGACGCTGCACCTATCCGCCTATCGATCTCACGCTCCAGTTTTCCCTCATTCGTGAACAAGATCCCGAGATACTTAAACTCCTCCACTTGGGGCAGGACCTCCTCCCCGACCCGGAGAGGGCACGCTACCCTTTTCCGGCTCAAGACCATGGCCTCGGATTTGGAGGAACTGATCCTCATCCCGGCCGCATCGCATTCAGCTGCAAACCGCTCCAGTGAAAGCTGTAGATCACGAGCTGATGAAGCCAATAGGACCACATCATCTGCAAAAAACAGAGAAGCGATTCTAAGGCCACCAAAACGGATCCTCTCAACACCTTGGCTGCGCCTAGAAATTCTGTCCATAAAAGTTATAAACAGAATCGGTGACAAAGGGCAACCTTGGCGGAGTCCAACTCTCACCGGAAACGAGCCTGACTTACTGCCGGCAATGCGGACCAAGCTCTGACACCGGTCGTACAGGGACCTAACAGCCCATATCAATGGGCCTGGTACCCCATACTCCCGGAGTACCCGCCACAGAACCCCCCGAGGGACGCGGTCGAATGCCTTTTCCAAGTCTACAAAGCACATGTAAACTGGTTGGGCAAACTCCCACGCACCCTCCAGGACCCTGTTGAGGGTGTAGAGCTGGTCTAGTGTTCCACGACCAGGACGAAAACCACACTGCTCCTCCTGAATCCGAGGAACTACTGAATACATTTTAATAAAAACCCTCGGAAAATAATTACTGGAGTGGAGTCAAATTCAAGATGGCCTCCACAGCTAATTGACCTTAGCCAGTAAAAAATGTGGTAATACCTCAAACAGTTTTACAGATATTGAGCTAAAGATTGAAGAGCCGAAAGTTATTCACAACACATATTTTGTTACATCTCAAAATTTTACATGAGATTGCACATAACATTGATTTTAAAGGGGACCAAAGATGCAAAATTCACTTTTTAATGTTTTTTTACTCAACTTTGGTTATGTACTTCTTAAAAAAACAGTCCTAGGGCCAGAAAAATGCACCCAGTGGTATATTTACTCTAAGTATATTTATTTTTTAGTGATATAAATGTCTCGTTTTCAAATCCTGGCGCTTGTGATGTCACAAGCGCCAGGACAACCATCCCCAACCTGAGTCCAGCCCCTCACCTAGCAACCCCTGGTGATGCTCCACCCACTTCAGTATAAAAGACGTCACGTTGTTCCCTTTCAGTTCGGTCTCTCTGTGCAACAGACTTTCTATGGGAATTGCGCCCCCGCGCGATTACCTGAAGGAATACATTCAAGCCTTTTACGGCAGGGGGCTTCACCCCGCACCAGAGGTACCGCCCTTTAGGTACTTAGGCAACTGACGCCCCTCCATCTTCCTCTTTTTTGCCCTTCACCTCGCAAAAACCTGCACTACCTCTCTTCGCGGGACTTCTCTGCTGCTCCATCGCTCAACTTGAGGTGAGCTCGCTCCCTGCACAGACCGCACAGAGAATTTTTCCCTGTGTACTGCTGGACTGGCGAAAGCTAGCCCAGCACATTTCTATAACCTTGAGGTTTTCTTCTCTCCTACAGGTTGCTTCGCTCGACGGAGTTATAACTGCGTCACAACCGCTACCTCGGCTAACACTAGCTTAGCGAGCTAGCCAGCGAAAGCGACACGACGGAGGAGACACTCGAACAAAGAAGAAAAAGGATTCTGGAAGGTCTCGCTCGCCTTGTCTCGGACATGCCTCCGGAGAAGGGGAAGCGAAAGACTAAACTTCAAAGGAAAGCCAGCGGGACGGCGAGCCCAAACTCGCGCGTCTGTCCCAGCGGCTGTGGATTTTACCTCGCAGCGACGGACACCCATGAGGCCTGTCCAGTCTGCCTGGGTATATTTCATGCAAGACAAGCTCTGGACGCGCCCGACTCTTGCCCACACTGCAGCCAGATGCTGGACGCGGTGCTACGGCAGCGCGTGGACCTCGTGGCTAAAGCCATGGGAGGCTCAGCTGGTCCACAGGACCCAGACACCACGGAGACCCTCACTCCGACACCAGAGCTCGAACACATGGCTCTACACGACAGCACGCGCGTCGAATGGGGCGACAGCCCTGACCCGCTTGCTCCCATGGGGGACCTAACAGTCGAGTTCGACACCAGAGGCATGATGAATGAAGACGAGATCTCCATCTCAGCCTCGGGCGAATTTTCAGTGGAGGAACCTGAACTCAAGATCGAGGATCCGGGAGAGCACCTCCCCAGGACCTCTATACCTGCACTCCCTGAAACGGACTTCGCCAAAGAGCGGCGGACACGTTGAACATCCCTTGGCCGGAGCCCCCACCTCGCCAACAGCTCACGAGGCTGGCGGGGAACTATTTTTATTCAAAACAACAGGCTGCAACAAGGCAAAGGATGCCCGTGTTCCCAGACTTCCTCACGGAACTGACCCGCACCTGGCCTCAGCCACGAGCGCCCATGCTTCTCCCCCTCTCACAATTCCTCGACGTGGAGGGCATGGATCAGGTGGGAATAGCTAATGCACCTCAGATTGAGGACACGCTAGCGTCCCACCTAGCTCCCAGATCATCAGGAACAAAGCCGACTCTCCCCAGCAAAGCTTGCAGAGCCTCAGCGTCGCTTCTCGAGAAGTGCTACAGAGCTCAAGGACTCGCGGCGCGCGCCATGAACGCGTCAGCGATGATGCAGGCTTACCTCGCAGAAAAACTCCAACAACTGCAGGAAACCTCGGATAAGCAAGCTGCTGCCGAACTACTGGACGAAGCCCGCAGAGCTACAGACTTTGTCCTTCGTATGATGGGTACAGCTGCTGTGGCTCAGGGCAGAGGTATGGCGGAAGTGGTCATCGCGCTCCGCCACCTGTGGATGACGCTGACGGATTTACCAGAGGGACAAAAGGTGCCTTTTCTCCACCACTCGATAGAAGCGGAGGGACTTTTTGGCCAGACTTTGGAGCGAATCCAAACCAAGCTGGACCAAAGGCGCAGGTAGGCTGAAGCTCTCAGGGTGGGCATCCCTCGTCGGAGTTTCGCCCCACCCAGAGAGCCCGCTGGAAGCAGACCTGCACAGCCGTGGCACCGCTCGACGACGCGTGCACCACCGCAGAAGCGGACAGCATACGAGGAGGAGCCTCGGCAGAGACCCCCGCCGAACCAACCTCGCTCCGAGCACGCATGGACTAAAAACAGGTTTGTCCCACGCCAAGCGAGCAGGCACAGGGCCTCCTCGGCGAACCGGGACACTCGTCAAAAACGTGCCTGATGAACCAGGTTCACGTTTACATTTTCGACGACCTCCTGCCCACGTGGTAACAGGAGTGTTTGCACCTTGTTCAGACTTTATTTGTAGCAAAGTACAAAAAGCTGATAATCATGTTGCATGCACAAACCATGTTCTTCCTGCTGTGAGTGACATCAAATCATGTATGTCGTTGCACGTAAGCACGAATAAAACTCATAAAACAGCACATCCCTGTTTTATTGAAAAAAAAAACACCAACACAAATAAAGTCAACAGTACGGGCCTCTGGCCTGTCGGCCGTCATAAAGGGGGGGGGCACATCCCCCTCCCTCACGGCTCATGGGGTGCCAGCCTATTCAATAAGCCCCAGCAGGGTGCCTTTGAACCTGTCTCCAAAAGACAGACCCAGAGGCGTCTGCGAACAGACCCTACACCTCCCGCTAAGGCAGGTGGGAAAGGGCACGTGTCCCAGCCCCCGCTCCATTAGGAGCAATGGGCCGGTTAATACACTAGCCAGATAACCACGTGACACGCTCACACCACAGGAGAGCACGTCGGACGTCCCAAAGCAGACACATTTTTCACACCCTCTGAGAAGCGGCTGTGATCACGCTACTGCGCGTGTAAAAGGATCGGAGTTGAACCAGGATTTTCCTCCTGATTTTGAAGGGAAACTGGGCTCCTTATCACCAAATTATCTTGAGTCTGCCAGCCACAAAGGATCATCCCCACGTTCACACATCGCTGTTGCTCCTTTATTATTCATGAAGGACACACAAAGCTCGAACAGTGGAAGTGCAACATGTGATTTTCCTCACAGAGCTGCATCAACCTTGTCCCCACACAGTATCCCACCTGGGGGGACAACAATTGGAGTCAGGAGGTCTGCTCGTTTACAGAAACAGCAGTCCCTCAACCCAACAAAAAAACCTGTTTTGGAGGGAAACAGTAGATTTCCTGTTCCAACTAATTATAATAAAATTAATAGACTCCATCTGTTTTCGAGGAGACCCGATCAGAGAAGTCTGTTAACACATCACCATGGAGGCACACCCCAACCTGGTGGACTCTCAAAGTCTCACACATGAAGTCATAGTGTTGAGGCAAACACTGATCCTCATATTAAATAATTGAGACAAGGAGACCTTTCTTCTCTTTGCCAGCAGGAGGAATTCTTTTAATAAGTTAATATGGAACAAATACAGCTGAACAGTCTATACCAAATCAAATCCGAATCTGTGTCCAGAATAGCAATGGAGATTCATTTATACCCTTCATCTGACGTCATTAGAGGAGTTTACTTCCCGACAGGGAAGGAAAGTTACACGTACACAGTCCCGTCAGTGGAAGAAACAAAATAGTTCTGGGAAACGCAGGGACAGTGTACTTCCCTACAAGGGAACATAAACAGTTTAGCTTATCTGCTTCTCGTCAGAGGGTAAGAGTTTTTCCCTCGCATGAAGGAAAACAAAATTAGGATTAATGACTTTGTTATTTCGGTTCTTACCAGATGTTCTATGAACTCTTGAACTTTTGTACGTGTTCTGTCCAACGAGTGTTGGATTTCTGGACTGGCTGTAATGTTTACCAAGTCCTACAAATACATATCAAAACCTACAATAGCCCAGCTGTTTAGGCCAGGATCTGGAACTAATTCCAGCCTGTTAGCTGAAAAAGACAGACTGATGGCGTCGGGTTTGCCTGAGAACGTGGTGACAACTATACAAAATGCCCGTGCCGGGTCAACACAATCCCTATACGCACAAAAGTGGCGCATCTTCGAAGCCTGGTGCTCAGAAAGAAATATAATTTCTTATGCTTGCAACCTGGCTCAACTTTTAACTTTCCTTCAGGATTTACTGGAAAAGGGTCGTTCTTATTCAACGATTAAAGTGTTCCTTGCAGCTATCTCTGCTTGTCATGAGGGCTGGGGACACAGGACTCCTGGAGCACACCCAATCATAATGAAATATATGAAGGGTGTGCTTCGAACTAGGCCACCCAGCAGGACCTTGACCCCTGGTTGGGATCTTGGTCTGGTCTTGGGGGCTCTTTGCGACCCACCATTCGAGCCTCTCAGTGAGATTAAGATAGATCTTCTATCTTATAAAACTGCTCTTCTCCTGGCTCTTTGCTCGGCGAAACGCGTGGGTGACCTCCATGCATTATCTGTACACCCAATGTGTACCAGATTCGCCCCTGACGGGTCAAAGGTCACACTAAGGCCTAATCCCGCATATACTCCCAAGGTCCTGACCCTGAACCATAGGAGTCTGGACTTTGATCTCTCCTCCTTTCCACCTGCCCCTGTCCTCACTCAGGAACAGGAAAGGCTACAGGCTCTCTGCCCAGTGAGGGCTTTACGCACCTACATGCAGAGGACAGCCGAATGGAGGAAAACAACCCAACTGTTTGTCTGCTTTGCCGCACCTGCTACAGGAAAGGCCCTATCAAGACAGCGCCTCTCACATTGGGTGACGGAGGCCATTAAGAGGGCATACGGTAGCAAGGGTCAACAAGTGCCCCCTGGAGTCCATGCTCACTCAACCAGGGGCTTGGCCACTTCCTGGTCATTGTTCAAGGGCGTGTCAGTTGCAGACATTTGTGCTGCTGCGAACTGGAGCTCTTTAAACACTTTTGCAAAGTACTACAGTTTGGATGTTACTGCGTGTGACGTCACTCAGGCTGTTCTTTCTAATACACAATAGAAAGTAGCTTTGAGATGCCTTCTGGTCAATGGCAGACGTTTCACACTAACAGGCATTTTACTGAGCATTTCAAGGGCGTGAATGAATTACGTTCCCATAGCAAGTATGTTGCACGG
>JBBPBX010004110.1:67278-78553 GCA_038048925.1 Garcialebias charrua | reverse complement strand
TCTTTTTTCAAGGTTGCTCACAGTCCAGATTAGATTAGTCGCTTTATTTATTTTCAGGCCAGGCTACAGTGTACTTTTGACTGCAGCCTTGAAGTCCAGGTGCTGTTCAGGTCCAAATCCGAATCATGTGAGGTTCCGAGCTACAAATCCCCATCTGTGCCCTGATGGGTCGGCTGTAAACGAGTCCCAAAGCGCACCGCAGGTCCGCGGCTGTCCGCCGCTGCTCCCACCGTGCGGTTCAGCTCGTACAACAGCTGGCTCGTTGAGGTCATAGCCCGGATCAGAGAATCTTGTTGAGCAGGAAGTCTCGCCAGCGCGTTGATCGCCGCGGCAGCCTCCCTCAGCTTCCAGTAGCAGAAACATCCGCCGATCCCAAAAAGCAGAGCAACTGCCACCAATATTCCAATAATCCACAAATCTTCAACGTCTTCGACAGAGAGAACGGTCAGACACATTGGCTTCCACTCGCTCCACGAGTCCATAGTGTATCCCACCGCATGCGTGTCGAAGGGGCAAGCCGCTTCTCCTGGTCCGGTGCGCTTCGTTGAAAAAAAAAAGAATGTAATCACTGTATGGACATTTACAAGTGAGTAGCTTTATAAGATGTTTGAGATAAAAAAAAGTTTGAGATAAAAAAAGATCTTTTATTAGTGGTTAGCTTCCGTAAACAGATACCTACGGTACGTTATAAAAAGCTAAGAAACCACTCGGTGGATATTTTTTCTGCTGCCAGAGGCACCCAAGGTTGGCCTGGGGCAGATGCCTGTTATGGGACCGAGCATCGCCTCTCTTATCGTCCCTCCTGACGAGGCCTTGCGGCCCAATGCCCGTTGTCCGCGGCCTCAGTGCCGTATTACTGACGACCTTCTCTGCAGGGCCTATGATTCTGGGGCCCGCATGGGCCGGATTGGGAACTCTCTTTCCCATCTCATGCTGGCCCCGTCGTCCTCTTTAGAATCTGTTCCAATGGACCATCCCACGCGAGGCCTGGTTGATGCATCTCTGCAGGCCTTTGCCTTAATGACAAGAGAGGTTGGCCGAACACTCTCCACACTAGTGCGTGCTCGCCGCCAGGTCTGGCTGGCACAGTCGCCACTCACTGAGCCTTGTAGGAGAACCTTACGGGACCTACCTGTGGTTCCGGGGGAACTGTTTGGCTCTGGGACACTAGACGCCTTGGACCGTACTGCTCAGGCGTCTTGTACGAGGCAGCAGCTGGCGGGGCTTCACAGACGTGATCGCCAACCGGCTGGCACTTGGACGGGTTCGGGCTCCTCACAGAGGTCCTCGCGTCCGTCCCTTTCTCTACGTTGTGCCTCGGGTTCCGACGCGGGGTCGGGGATCGGCCCAGAGATCTTTTCCAGGTCAGAGGGGTCAGACTCTTGACCCGGCTAGGGCTGGGCCGTCTCACTCCTTTCGAGCGGCGTAGTCTAGCCCGCAGATGATACCCCCCATCGGGGAGCCCGCAGATGATACCCTAGTGCCGACGGCCAGTTATTTTGCCCTGAGACGGCTCAACTAATGGGCTACCCACACGTCGGACGGATGGGTGTTGTCCACCCTGTCCCAGGGGTGTTGTCTTCAATTCCGTCGCCGGCCACCCGTTCCTGACCAGGTCAGGATGACTGTCATCCGCGACCCGCTGAAGGCGCGGGCACTGAACGACGAGATATGTACCTTGCTGTCCAAGGGAGCTATAGTGCCTGTGGACCCCCTGCTGGATGCAGGGGGCTTTTATTCCACTTATTTTCTTGTTCCGGAGAAGACTGGGGATCTACGTCCGGTTTTGGACCTGGTCACAGAAACTGTTGCGTTTGACGCAGCGTCTTATGACCTGGACTGCTCCATGCTTGGCCAGCCTCCGAGCAACTAACATCCCGGGGTCACAGAACGTGCCGACGGGCTCTCTGTCCAGTCAGAGGCCACTCCCGGGGGAGTGGAAACTTCACAACGAAGTGGTGGAGATGATCTGGACGGTCTATGGCAGAGCGGACGTGGACCTCTTTGCCTCGGGGGACACATTTCACTACCCCCTTTGGTTCTCCCTGGGCAACGGCGGACCTCTGGGTCACGATGCGCTGGCGCACGATTGGCCCCGGTCCCTCCTTTATGCCTTTCCGCCCTCCAGCCTACTCTTTAAAGACCCTCCTGCGGATTCGTCAGGGGGGCACACGGTTCTCCTGGTGGCCCCCTTCTGGCCAGCAAGGACTTGGTTCCCTCTGCTGCGCGAACTCTGCTCCGGCTCGCCGATACGTTTCCCATCCAGGACGGACCTTCTTTCCCAGATGGAGGGTTGGGTTCTGCACCCGGACCGGCTCCAACTCTGGGTCTGGCCCCTGCAGGGTCGGGGCCCAACTTTTCAGGATACGCCGGGCCGGTAGAACATACGATAGCTAACGCGTGGGCGCCCTCCATGCGGGCCGTATATACTAATAAGTGGGCGGCCTTTGTGGCTTGGTGCCGCGATAATGGGCAGGATCCGGTACAGTGTTCAGTCTCTGACATACTGACCTTCCTGCAGGCGTTACTGGATCGTGGACGATACCCATCTACCTTAAAGGTGTATGTGGCTGCCATTTCTAGGTGGCATGTCGGCCTGAACGGTTGTTCGGTAGGCCGGGACAAGGATGTTGCACTGTTTTTGAGAGGTGCTCGGCGTTTGCATCCACCCAAACGCCTTATGGTGCCAGCATGGGACCTTTCTCTGGTGCTTGAGGCTCTTCGGCCCCCCCGTTTGAGCCCCTGATGTCTGCGGACCTCAAATGGCTCTCGATGATAACGGCATTTCTTTTGGCTATGACTTCTGCGAAGCGTGTGGGGGAATTGCAGGCTCTTTCTGTGGCCGAGCCCTGTTGCCGATGGAACCCTGATGGCTCAGGTGTCACGTTGTGGCCTGATGTGGCATTTCTGCCTAAAGTGTCCCTACCAGCCGGTGGTACCCAACCGTTCCATCTTGCCCGATTTGACCCCGGTGGTTCCTCCAAACAGTTGTGCCCTGTTCGTTCACTTGAGACGTACATAGCCGCTATGGCGCCCATCCGGAGGACGGATTGCCTTTTTGTGTGCTACGCTGGCCCACGTACAGGTCAGGCACTCTCTAAACAGCGACTGTCGCACTGGGTTGTGGATTTGATCTCCACGGCTTATGCCTTGCAGGACCGGGTGACGTGCCACTCTACGAGGGGCATGTCGACCTCGTTCGCTGCCATGACGGGGGTACCGTTGGACAGTATCTGCCGTGCGGCCTCCTGGACGTCGCAGAGTACTTTTACTCGATTTTACCGGGTGAATGTGGCTGCGCCCTATCCCCTTCAAGGAGTTCTGGAGCAGCATGTCTCCCTTTCACATTGAGGTGAGGAGTGGTTGTTGTTCCTTGAACGTTGACGATTCCTCGTGACCATGTTGCCATGCGTCATCCGTGCTTGAAAGCACCGCCCCTGGCGGTCAGGAGGGATGAAATAGAACGAAAGTTACTACTGTAACTACGGTTCTATGAATCCCGGATGACCGCCAGGGTGCTTAGTCCCTCGGAATCCTTGCTTTGCGAGAAGATTGAGGAACTGGGCCCCGGATGTGACGTGCCTATATAAAGTCACGCGGGTCCCCGGTAGGTCACATGGTGACGTTGTTGTTATTTGTACTCGACCTGCGCATGCGCAAGAATGTTCATTCGTGCTTGAAAGCACTGCCCTTGGCGGTCACCCGGGATTCATAGAACCGTAGTTACAGTAGTAACTTTCGTTCTTCCCCCTATCCCATGCATGTATCGTGTACCTATTGAGTTTATGGATTCTTACAAAATCATTGGGAATTTGATTGATACACATCTCTCTTTTAAGCCTCATTGTGAAAACTAGACATAAAAAATGAAATTAAAACTGCATTTCCTTTTTAGAAATAGATCCTCTCTAACTGAATGCCAGGAAACACCTTGTAACTGCTACTTTCCTTCCCTCCATTAACTATGGTGACATTATTTACATGAATGCTCCTGTTGAGTGTAGACCGCAGAGTCCTGGCCTGATGATGTTGATCTTCTGTGCTGGGCCATCCTCAATGTCAGGAGGGCTGCGATCAGTCTTATATCGGGGAAACTAAACAGCCAATGGCCAAAAGCATGGCCCAGCACAGAAGATCAACATCATCAGGTCAGGACTCTGCGGTCTACACTCATCTCCAGGCCAGCGGTCACTCTTTCAGGGATGAAGATGTTCACATCCTTGATAGAGAGGAACGATGGTTTGAGAGAGGAGTAAAGGAGGCCATCTTTGTGAAAAGAAACCGTCCATCATTAAACAGAGGTGGAGGCCTCCGGGTTCAACTGTCCCCCTCTTACAATGCTGTTATTGCTAGTATCACTCAGCCCTCTGTGAATAGCAAACAACCATCAGGGTGCTAACGATCCATCGTTAGGCTGATGGTCCTCCTTGATCATGTGAGCAGCTGGTTTCGGCTGTCATCAGCCAACTGGTTGATCCACTGTGAGAGGGTGCTATTTATAAGACTGAGCTGAATACAGCATCTCAGACTGAGGAAGTCTTTCGGACGAAAGACGAAACATTTCTACCTTTTTGTTTTGTTTTGTTTGTTATGTCCAGAGAACCAGACTTAGCTTTTTTAGAAACATTAATGTGTTTTAGACATACTGAAGAGTTTCTAGAAGAATTCTGTCCTTGTTTCAGTGCAGCAAATCATTAAGACCTGAAAACTCTGCTCTAAAACATTAATTTGGATATGAAGATAAGCATTTGTCGGAAAAATGTAAAATTTTCCAACAATTTATAACTCCTCATGTGTGAAAGCTACCTAATTACAGCCATTTGTATTTAAAATGTTTAGATGTGTTCTCCAAGGACAGAGTTTTGAGCTCTTGATGAAATCAAACTGTTTTGTAGTATCCTTTGGTGTCATCTTACCGTTTAGGTTCAGAGTGTTAGCTGTCTGCCAGCCAAACAGCCTGGATGGGTCTAAAGGATGAAGCGACTAGAAAACAATGACACAAGTTCAAAATGTTCTGGTCTACAAGCAGCGGGTCATTCAACGTGGCAGAAAACAGACATGATAAAATGTGAAAAACATGTTGGAGAAAGTCTCTGGGAGAGTACCTGAAGGAGATGATAAATGGAGATGTCAAAAGATGAACAGTTTCCACAGGATCCAGTAGAAAACAGGGCCGCTCTCAGTTTGGGATACGGGGCCAGCGCCATCTTCAGAAGCTGGGGGTCCACTATTCTGCCCAGACTGTCTGACCTCTGACCCTGAGCAATCACCTGAAGAGAAGACGTAAACTGAGGGTGAGTTGATCAAGTCCTAGTTAAAGTAAATGCAGAGACCTGGGAGACTTTTTGAGACATTAAGAGCCTTACACTTTGAACTGATCTGTTAATTACCAAGCTTATTTCTGTACTGCTGCAGTTTGACTACATTTATTGAATTGTATGTACTATATATCGCTCCAGACCATAGGTTGCATCAGTCAAAAAATACATCATGCAGAGGAAAAAAAACATATATGCAGTAAGTCTCTTCAGATTATAAATCACATTTATTTAGAAGTGTATTTTATAAAGTGCAAGAACATACATTTAATGTGAAATAACACACAGGGGCTGATGGATCGTCGGGAGCACCAGGACATTCGAGGGCCAAGATGGGGTAGAGATAGGGCAGCCGGGCCGACTCATGACCCGAAAGCCCTAGGTTCGATCCTCAGCCAGTCCCACATGTCGTGGTGTCTCTGAGCAAGACACCTAATCCCTAATTGCTCCCTGGGTGCCCACTGCTCCACCTGCATGTATCCCAGGTGTGATGTGTTGCAGAGAACTAATTTTGCTATTGAATGGGATAACAATGATAACGACATACCGGCACTATAGCACTTTACATTTCCCGGTGGCCTGGACATCTCAGTGGTCACCGAGGGACTGGACTAAAGGCTCGATTCAGGTCACGTTTGATTATTTTAAATAAACAAGCCGCTCTTGCCCAGTCTCACTCAGGTCTCACTGAAGCTGCACTGTAGTGTTGGGGGAAGACAGACCCCTCCACCCCTTCCCTTCCTTTTCTGAGTCTGTCACAGCAGAGACACAGGTTGCGCGCCTGACCCTGTGGACTTGCACTCCTGACAGTTATATGTTGGAGCACAGCATGCGCACACAGAACATACCTGGGATCCTGAACAGGCTTAATAGAGCTTTGGAACCGACATCACTGCGATGGGGGTGTTTGGGGGCGTTAACCTCTCAACCACCATGTTTCCTGTCCATAGAAAAAACCTCTGGTGTTTTTTCATGGTGTTACCGAGTTGGGGTCGAGTTGAGGCAGGGCAGCCGGTTCAGGACCGGAAGGTCTCGGGTTTGATCCCCGGTCACGGCATACCTCGTTGTGTCCCAGGGCAAGACACTTAACCCCGAGTTGCTCCCAGTAGGACTGGATGGCGCCTTGCATGGCAGTCTACCGCTACCGATGTATGAATGTGTGTATGAATGGGTGGATGGTTGCTGGTACTGTGAATAGGGATGCACCGATCCACATTTCTCACTTCCGATCCGATACTTAAAAAACTGGGTATCGACTGATACAGATACTTTTCCGATCCGATACTGTTCAGGTATGTGAATCTGTATAATGAAATTTTTGTACTGAGACAATTCATTTTAACATGGTGTGAGATTAACCCAATGAAGAAACTCTTGAGCCCTTACAACAGGAAACTCACAAACTTTAATAGCACACAAGAGGCAGCTCTATACCACACACATCTGTGCAGCTGAGAAGATCGTGGGCACCTCCTTGCCCTCACTGCAGGACTTACACAGCAAACGCCTCACTCGGAAAGCCCTCTGCATGGCAGGTGATCCCACACACCCACTACACAGCTGCTTCAGACTGCTGCCATCAGGGAGGAGACTGAGGAGTCTCCAGGCTCGAACCAGCAGACTGAGAGACAGCTCTGTTCATCAGGCAGTCAGAATGCTAAACACTCTGCCTGCTCTGCCTCCCCTCCCATTTGAACTGCCTTAACACAAAAAACTTTCTCACACATTACCACTCAACACAAAGTTTTTAACACTGGACTCTGTGTCATCAAACGGGTTATTCACTAAACTCTCGGTCATGTGCTCATTCAGTTTGCACTACTTCTCATATTTGCACTAATGTTTGTATTACATTACTGCCTATAGTCATACTACTGTTTACATTCACTGTTTACATTTATTACTACTGTTTACATTTATTACTACTGTTTACATTTTTATTACTACTGTTTACATTTATTACTACTGTTTACATTCAATGTTTACATTTATTAATACTGTTTACATTTATTACTACTGTTTACATTTATTACTACTGTTTACATTTACACTACTTTTATATCTACACCACTGCTGATACATATACAGTATTCTCTGACTAGCCTTATTTAAGGATGCCCAATGTGCCTTACTGCATATGCCACTTTTGCCTCTATACCAACATCAACTACTACCTCATACATATACTGTGTACATTAACTCATATGCTGCTTTGCCACTCTTTGCAAATGTCAATGCTAGAACCTTCAGTTTATTTTATAGATATACTTTTTATATTTTTTATACTACTATGCAAAAACTCAGGACAGTATTACACTTTTATTATTTAATTTTATGCTTATGTTCATTAAATGTTTAGTGTTTTAGTTTTAGTGTTGGTGTAAATTTTCATACTTTTATACTACTATGCAAAAACTCAGGACAATGTTACACTTTTACTATTTTATGCTTATGTTTATTAAATGTTTCAGTGTTTTAGTGTTTAAATGGTTACTGTTGCACCGAGGGACTGAGAGAAACACAATTTCAATCCTGTGTATGTCCTGTACATATTGCAGTTCTGACAATAAAGTTGACTTTGGCTTTGACTTTTGACATAACCTTGTCACTCATGGTGAGCTGGAAAAACTAAAAAACTGCTAAGCATGATGGGAAAGACAACAAAATCCACTCCTCTTAACCACTAAGGGAGTTGATTTTGTTGTCTTTCCCATAATGCTTAGCGTTTTTTGAGTTTTCCAGCTTTAGGTGCAGCTGGAAAACCAAAAAAAAAACCCGCTAAGCATTATGGGAAAGACAACAAAATCCACTCCCTTAGTGGTTAAGAGGAGTGGATTTTGTTGTCTTTCCCATCATGCTTAGCATTTGTTTGTTTTTCCAGCTGCACCATGAGTGACAAGGACATGTGTGTGGTATAGAGCTGCCTCTTGTGTGTTGTTAAAGCTAGTGAGTTTCCTGTTGTATGGCTCAAGAGTGTCTTCATTGGGTTTAACTCACACAATGTTAAGACGACAGTCACAGAATGTGATGGAACACAAGTGCTCTTTGAAGCTGGATCGGAAGTATCGGCAGGTTGGATCCGATATCCGATACTTAAATTATGCTTGTATCTGATACCGATACTGGATCGGATCGGCCCCATCTTTAACTGTGAAGCGCTTTGGGGCCCCTCAAAGGGGGCTGGAAAGCGCTATACAGTATAAGTAAGCTCCATTTACCATTTACCGCTGTATCCTCCTTCATAATGCTGAAAAGCAGCTCAAAACAAAGTGGACTGTATTGTGACAAACTTCTCCCAGATGTCAAAAAACAGTGCATGGGCAAAATAGGCAAAATGAAAAATGTCGACCTGTTTGAGAGGAAAAAAAAAAGAACAGAGACACGGAGTAATATTTGCCTCCACTGACATTCCCAGTAATTTTTGCATACCTGGTCTGTGCCTGTGCTTACACCGCAAATAATTTGAAGAATTACAAGTCACTGGGAGCACTTGTCTAATCTACGAACAACTGGGTACACAATTTTGACATTTTTAAAACCCCTGGATTGTGAATATTTTGTTGTTTGAACAAAGGTACATTGTTATTGGCTACTTAATTTTACATACATTATTAATGTATATTATTTTAGAATCAATAAGCATTCTGCATTAAAAAGTGTTAACACGTGTTTTTTAAAGTACGTTTTAACTGATTTACAAAGCTCCAAGTTGAAACGGTTAATTACACCTTGTTCTATTTCGTGTAAGCTACGCCCTTTAAACCTGCACTCTGCAGTTTTTGTAGGGTCGGGTTCTCCGATCTCTGGTGCTCTAGTTAAAATAACCATCACCCTCAGCACTGGCTCTCCTCAAGGATGTGTGCTGAGCCCTCTTCTGTTCACTCTGCTCACATATGATTGTACAGCTACCCATCCAGGCTGTCATATTGTTAAGTTTGAAGATGATACAGCGGTGGTGGGATGCATCACAGATAATGATGAGTCCAGCTACAGACAGGAGGTGGAACATCTGGAGAGCTGGTGCAAAGAGAATAATCTTCACATGAATGTGAAGAAGACAAAGGAGATGATTGTGGACTTCAGAAGGAACAAACACACCCACACCCCACTGAAAATAGGTGGATCTGCAGTGGAGGTGGTCTCCAGCTACAAAGACTTGGGTGTACACATTCATTCATTCATTCAACCTTTATTTATACAGGCTAGCCTCGTTGAGTCACAGGGACTCATTTACAAGAGGGACCTGTCTCACTCACACCAAACAACCATCCACTCTCTCACTCACAACTAGGGTCAATTTAGAGTCACCAATCAGCCTAACAAGCATGTTTTTTGGTCTGAATGATAACCTCAGCTGGAGCAACAACACCACCAGCCTGATCAAGAAAGGACATCAAAGACTCTACTTCCTCAGACGACTGAGACGTGCTGGTCTGAAGCCCGATGCAGAGCTCAGGGTCCTCCCTAGACGCCACACACGGCACATTCTGTGCGCGCCTGTTCACCGGGCAGAGCTCTGCTTTCTTCTCACGTTCTCTGTGAGCAGCTGCACGCGGAGGGGGACTGAACTGAGGTCGCTGATTGGTCAGACACCACGCATCGCGTACGCGGTCGTAAAATTGGAGCTTGGCGCGTTCGCGTGAACGTTCAAAGGGCTTGTGCAGCGGCGCACGCACGGCGCTCACACAGCGGGGCGCCACGCTCGCTCTAGTGCGGAGCTCTGCCCCAGCCTTGAGCAGCCCAGTCCTCACCTCCTTCTACAGGTGTGCAGTGGAGAGCGTCCTGTGCTCCAGCATCAACGTGTGGCATGGAGGCTGCACAGTTGAAGAGAGGAAAGCTCTGCAGAGAGTGGTGAAGGCTGCACAGAAGTCTGTCGGAGTCAGTCTCCCCACCATCACAGACATTTACACCTCCAGATGCAGGAAAAGAGCCACCTGCATCATGAAAGACCTCACTCACCCAGCACACTCACTCTTTGCCCCACTCCCCTCAGGACGGAGGTTGAGGAGCATCAAATGTAGAACCACTAGACTGAGGAACAGCTTCTACCCTGAGGCTGTTAGACTCATGAATAAATAAATAATAAGAATAAACACTGCAAAATATCACATCATGCTGATGCTGATCTGTTTTCTTGTTGCTGTGTTCATCTGTGACCATCTGCTCATACAGACTCATGTTCGTGCTGCTGTTTATAATGATGTTTTTCCACTACATTAGGGCTTAGTGTATTACTAGTTGATGTTTTTCTTAGTTAATTCTAGATGTTATTACTGTTTTTCTCTTGCATTTGTTGTTGGATGTAACTGGGACCCTGTGTACATAATCTCGTTTTCATCACATGTACCACATGCGGTGCAAATGACAATAAAGACTCTCTGACTCTCTGACTCTGACTAAAAAGCTCTGTGGTGGCAAGGCTCCAGGGGTGGATGAGATTCGCCCGGAGTTCCTTAGGACTCTGGATGTTGTGGGGACTGAGAGGATCCGTTTTGGTGGCCTTAGAATCGCTTCTCTGTTTTTGCAGATGATGTGGTCCTGTTGGCTTCATCAGATCGTGAACTACAGCTTTCGCTGGAGCGGTTTGCAGCCGAGTGTGATGCGGCCGGGATGAGGATCAGTTCCTCCAAATCCGAGGCCATGGTCTTGAGCCGGAAAAGGGTAGCATGCCCTCTCCGGGTCGGGGATGAGGTCCTGCCCCAAGTGGAGGAGTTTAAGTATCTCGGGGTCTTGTTCACGAATGAGGGAAAACTGGAGCGTGAGATCGATAGGCGGATAGGTGCAGCGTCCGCAGTGAAGCGGGCGCTGTACCGGTCTGTCGTGGTGAAGAGAGAGCTGAGTCAAAAGGCAAAGCTCTCAATTTACCGATCGATCTACGTTCCCACCCTCATCTATGGTCATGAGCTTTGGGTTGTGACCGAAAGAACGAGATCTCGGATACAAGCGGCTGAAATGAG
>JBBPBX010004110.1:37670-66049 GCA_038048925.1 Garcialebias charrua | reverse complement strand
AATTAATTATTTTTTTTATTTTTTATTTTTTTTATTTTCACTTGTCAGGGTTATGGTACAGAGACAAAGAACAAAAGTCAACAAACTAGTAGAATTTGCTTCAAAGTGTTAAGTATTTATTTATTTATTTTTGATATCCAGGAAGAATGTCACGGCTTCACTGTAGAAAATGAAACTTTGCAGCAGAAGAGAATGTCAAGATTTTCTGTGCATTAACATTTCCATGCATACAGCACGTGGATCATTGTAGGCTGCAGGCTCTTTGTTAATACATGCAAATTGGTTTTAGTTTCTGGAAGAAACAAAACCTTTTCTCGTGAGTGCCACTAAAAAGAATGTGTTTTGCTCTCCTAATTGTTACGCCTTTATACAGAAACAAAAACAACAACAAAAATGGATGTAATGCTGACTCAGCATGTGTTTCAGGCATGCCTTTAGCTTTAGCATCATAGCAACATAACATTTTAAAGGAGAAATGAAAAGTGTTTTTAAGCTAATAGTAGTCTAATGAAAAGCATAAAATAAGCTTGTTGAGAAATTTTCACAAGTCAAAAATGTCATCCTAACTCAAATTTAGACTTTGCAAAGTGAAAAAATTCTCATCTGGTGTTTTTGACCCCCCTCCTCCTGCCTGCTCTCCGTCCCCTGAATATGACGTAGGCAGTGCAACTAGTCGTCCCTCATACAGTAATATTAGTGTGTGTTTTAGTTGTGGACAAAAAGGTTTCAGTGTGTAGCAATTATGGATGCAGCAAAAAAAATCTATTTTTTAAAGAATCAAGATTCTTAGTCCTGGCGATTCAGAATCTATTCTAAAAGCCCCAAAATCGATTTTAAAACTTTTTTAAAATTTTATATTGTATTTTTACCGCTCCTGTGCATTAGGCCGCTGTAGAATTTTGGCCGTGTAGGGCCACCGTAGTTAGTTAGCCAGGCAGCTCCCAATGGAGCCTGCTAGCAAGGAGGGAGACAGCATGTTTCAACTTGCTCCTTCATCTTTAAAAATCATTTTAGATCCTACTATGTTCTGGGGAAGACAGAGCTTAACAAGACATTGGTAACTGTTTCAGGACATTTTCAACACCCCCACTTCCACGTTAGCATACGGCGCTAGCATGCTAACGTTAGCATACGGCGCTAGCATGCTAACGTTAGCATGCGGCGGCTAACGCACGGCTATTCGTATTTCCAGGATAGAAATGCCCATTAATGCACTAAATCACCAAACTGTTTTTGACAAACTAAAGTGATATCCTTCAGATTCAAAAAAGTCTTCTGCTTCCATTTTAAATGACAGACAAGAGGACAGTAATGATGGGTTTATAGCTTCAGTGTTATTGTAAGATAGCAAAGGAGGTCTTATGCTGCGTTCCAGTTGCCTCGGAGGTCGTAATTACCAACCTGGAATGACGTCTTTCCGAGTTGAATGCGTTCCAGTTAGCTTGTCGGCACGATGACGAAAACAAGATGGACGCCCGCTACGAAGCTGTTGTTGTTCTTGCTTTGTTGGATTATAAAAAGGTTTCCAGACCAGCAGCGAAGTTTAAAAGCAATTCTGAGGCTCTTGAAATGTTAACCAGGTATGTTGTTTTAACCAGTAGTTTTTTTTTTAAATAAATAAGCTTATTTTTGTTAATTTTGGTCTTGAGGCTCTTACATCTACTTTATAGTTTTAATTCGATCTCTTTTAGGATTATAGCAGCAGTACAGAAGTTATCATTAGATAAATAAAGTCAGAAAGTGCTGAACATTGTTATTTTCTTTTTACTACCTCAAACCATTAGCAGACGTTTTTACGGTTTATTGTTAAAATTGTTATTAAACTTCAATCAATCAAAACTTTATTTCAGACTCATATGGTCCATAGTAACAAAACAATTTAATTTCTTTGTATTTTAGGATGCTGCTGATACACACAAACCTACGGACACATGGAATAATCATGAAGACTATGGGAGGTGATGCTGAACATGGATGACAACACGTTTGTGCGTCATTTCAGAGTCAACAACACCCAGTTCACATCTGTAATGATGCAGCTGCAGGAGGAAGGAGCACTGTCAAGGTGCAGCACCAGTCCCTGTAGAAAAGAAGGTCCTGATGTTCCTGTGGTACATGGCCAACCAGAACAGCTTCAGGGAGATGTCTGACAAATTTGATGTCTCGCAGTCCTCAGCGCACAGGATCATCATGGAAGTACTGAAGGCCATTTTGCACAATGGGACACACCTTCATCCCCTGGCCTAACGAATTGATGCTGTGGTGATGATTGTCATCATGGCAGCCTGCCTTCTGCATAACCTCTGCATTGGGGCTTCACCAGTGTGTCAGGATCACCCAAACGGCTGTCCAAGGCAGGAGGATGAATATGACTAAATTACTCTTTACTGTGATGTGTGGATGCTGTACTTGTATTAGCTTGTCATAACTTGTCAAAAAATGTTCTAGTGTTGTTATAGTGCTGTTTTGATTAAATGTGTTTATCTGACATGCCACTCTCTCGCTGTCATTTATATCTGTGTGGATAAACCACGCCAAAAACATAAGCTGGTATAGGTAAACACATTTTACAGCTTCAAAAACCAGCTGCAAAACTTAGTTTCCCACAACAATAACACCTGCTTAAAAGTCAGTGCTTAAATAAAGCATTTCTATGTAGTAATTTTAAAACTCTGCCCGATGAGAACATGAGAGCACTAGTTTCTCTGCAAGTACATCGGTTTCCAAAAATATTGATGAAAAACTGCAGTGCATCATGACAAATTGTCGTGTTTGAATACCAGAGGTGTTCCTCTTTTACACTGAATTTACTTTCATTCTAAGTAGTTTCTTTTCATTACCTGCTTTCCTTTATTCTACTGAAAAACCACACTTATTGTGAAGTAAGACAAGAATTTGTGCATTTGTTATTTCAAATTGTTTTTAATAACGTATGACAACAAGGCACAGGTACAATTTGAGGTCTCAGTAAAATGAGCTACCAGCTAAAACTAAATCAAAATAACTAACTTCACAAAAATCTTACTTAGTAATGTTGGACACAAAGACACTGTTCCAGTAGCAGCTGGCAAAATGCAAGGGACCAGGGAAACAGGTTTGTCTGCTCGGGTCCAGGAACATGTTCATCTTCATGTTGACATAAACTGCAAAGAAATATACACATGGTTAACAACAAATCACAGATGACAGTTACTCACAAAACTAACCCACAATAATAATTATAAATAAGGTCGATTTTCACTCTCTCACACACACACACCCCCAACACAGACACACACACAGACACACACAGCTGTGGATTGACAGGATGGTTTGGGTTTCAAGTTTTGCATTTTTTTTAAACTAAATAATTGATTATGTTAAACTGGATTCCCACCCTGACAAGCCAAGATAAATCTTGATAGACCTTTTAAAAACAGTTTATGGTGCAAAACATTAGTTTACTAGCTAAAAACACATGTAAAGGTGAACAAAAAACAACATGTTGCAGGCCTCCTACGCAGTTACATCATCAACACGACAACAATCACGTTCTTTAGAAAACACAAACCGCTTAGAAACACCCTCTAATTATTAGGCGACTTATTGTATAATAATCACTGTAAAGTACGACATGTGTTACTGAGTTAATGATGAACAATGAACGCCGAACAGCTAAAACGAGTACTGTGCTAAACAACAACAATGCCGCCTCACAGCCGTTTTGCGAGCCGTTGTCGACGCACAGAGGCTGTTTAAACATATCATTATCATTACTGTAAAGAACTACAGTGCCTGAATGCGTTAATGTGAAGTTACGGTTGAGTAAACCACAAAGAACTGCGAAAAAGAGTAAAAAGTAACTCTTTCACTCACTGTTGATGCGAGGAGCAGCCATCTTGAAACGATGATCTCGGCGAACTCGGGTATGGTGTGGCAAGACCGAGTCCACGAGTTGTAATTACGACCTGAGGGGGCGTTCCAGTTGATTTTTACTGCTCAGAAGCTCGTAATTACGACCTCCGAGGACAACTGGAACGCAGCATTAATTGTGTCATAAAAGTGCGTCCAGAAAATTACTACAGAAATCACTGTACTTCGGCATGTAGCAGGAAAAATGTAAAAAACTATTTCTTTAAGCTACTGGCTTGAAAAAAACATACTAAGTATGTTTATGTGTGTTGTTCTTACTATATGAAATTCTTGTTATATCGATTTTTTCAGATTTGATTACATTTCTCCTTTAAGTGCTGCGTCTCCCTTTAAAATCAGACTTGGATTTGAGTATCTCCTCTACTGACGAAAGCCCTTCTGTTCTGCTTTCTGCACGTAGCAATGAGAAAAAACAAACCAAAAGGTCTCAGCAGCAAGGCTAGAATTATAAATGACCGATGAACAGGCTGTTTTTTTAAGGACTTTGAAAAACAAGTTTATTTTATAGTCCAGACACAAAACAATCCATTACTAACTGTTCATTTGTGTTTAGCTTCAAGACCCATATAAAGACAGTTTTATTCACTAGAACCCTTCAAAACCACCACTGTGTTCAAAATGTTATACCTCCTGAATATACAGTCCCTACTTTGAGATTAATGAAACATTGACCTTTTTTTATAACAAGGAAACACAAATAAAATTGTAAAATGTGCAAATAGAAAGACTAAAACTGAAGGTCAGAAGAATTTTTTTGAACTGACCAACATGTGTTTGGCCTTCGGGGTGTTTATTAGAAACTGGTACTGTGTGTTTGTGTACACAGAGTAAGGTCGGCATTTTTTACTCCGAAAAGAATCCCAAACTCTGTCATCAGTCAGACCGTCAGGGCTGCCGTCAAACTGAACTTCATAAAGCACTCCCCATGGCACAGAGACACAACGACTGAAATGAAGGTGGGAGCCGAATGGTAAAATATAACCACAAAAAGGTAAGATAGAGAATAAAGAGAGACGGGAAACAAAAGAAGGTCTCTTGAGTCTTAACATCACTTTACGCTCAAGGGAGCTTTCTGTTGCTCAGCCTCGTAACCATCAAATAGACCACTGACTGTGATTTCACACAACATGAGCGTGAGCAGCAGCGTGGAAATGGAAGTCATGCATGAGCTACATCAGTGGCACTGGTGAGCATTAGAGGTGCCCAATATTGGATTTTTGGCCAATATTCAATATGTAGTGATACACCTAACCTCTGACATTTTAGGCTTGACCTTCAAGTACACCTCTCTGCATCTCTTTGGAACTCTCAGTGTTACACCTTCTTGAAGCCTTCAAGGAGACGAGTAAACACTATTTTGGTTAACAATTATTATGAATTAATGGACACTAATTAATCAGATTGAACTTTCTCTTTAATGTGTGTTAATTCAGAATTGATCAAACAGTATTTTTGTCATTTCAATGATGATTTTACTAAACTGGTATATTTTAAATATGACAAAGTTAAGAGAACATCTCAGAATGATCATGCTTTGAACTGTCTGCTCTAGGCAGAATAAGTGTCGAAAGTTGAAGGAACAATTCTCCGTCTATTTGTTTGAACTGTTTTTGGAACGAAAGAGAAGTTCTAGACATAACTTAATCTTCGGTCTCCCGTCCGTTCTAAAAACAATTCATCTGTGCTTAAAGGACAACACCCACCGTGACAGTAACAATTCACCATATTGGAGAATTACTGTAGTATTTTATGAATTTTATTTTCATTTTTGCATTTGGGCCAGGCGAGGGTTAAAAAAAAAAAAAAAAACAACCCACTCCCGAATGAATCCGGAAACCTGGCCGAAAAGTCCCGAAGGGTCATGCCTCTTGTTACATGGATCTCCACCCAGAAGGCAGAAGGTAGGAGTGAGTTTCCATGGAGGTTTATGAGAGAGAGTGCGTTAAAACTGCATATTTCCTGCATATTTCCTGGTGCATTTGTGTGTGGACCAGCGCTCTGATTTTATTTATTATTTATTTTATAACACCGCTGCGGACCTGTTGCTGCTCTAATTCATTCTGCCCCTGAGGAGCGAGCCGCGCGCGGTCTCTGGCTCCTCGTTCCGCTCCGCTGGTCACCTTTGAAGTTCCTCGTGCCGGTGTAATTTGCTCCCTCGAGTGTATTTGCTCTCGTCAGCCTTGTTGCGGGGAGGTATCGTCCTATCTCCATAGGGAGGGTCGGGAACGCGCGCGGGCAGAGCTCAGCTGCGAGGCTGGGTGCCTTTCTGATCACGGGGAGAGAATAAAAAGTCGATGCGGAAATGAATGAATTTGTCGCGATCAAACGAATTAAACTAGTATGTCTAAGTGGATGCTCGCTCAGAATATGAGTGAGCGACAGCAGGATTAATCAACAGGCAGCTTTAGGGAATATTTAAAAATGCTTCCTTTTTCTTTTCCTCTGCTCGCCTGTAACTCCAAGGCGTCACTTTGGTGACGTGAATGCCCTTGTGAATGCCCATATATGGAGAGGGGCAGATTTTCCCGGAGCTGCATGCTAAAATCTGCTATAAATCATGAAATAACACATTTAGTGTTATTTCTCCACAATATAAGTAAACGCTCCTGTATTATTTTTAAATAAACTAATAAATATTAATGGCGATGCAATTTGAAAACATGGTGGGTGTTGGGCTTTAAGTTCAAACACTATGTACTGTGATTGGCAATACAGGTAGTCCTCGACTTAGGAACGAGTTCCGTTCCTACGCACTGTTCGTGACACAAAATTAACCTAAGTCGGATCACATACAATTTTTTTAATTAATTTATTTATTTATAAATAAATAAATGTACAGTACTGTACAGTTACCAAGCACTTAGCCTATCCTAACACAGTTTTTAAAGATAGAGTGAGTTGAATTGTCTCCCTTTCACATGTCTCCCTTTCACATAAAGGGAGCTAGCTCCCTTTATGTGAATGGAGCCTGCTAGGGAGGTATGGAGGACCAAACTGTCAAAATAATAAATAAAAGAATAAATATATATCCGACATAAAACAATAAATATATAAATCAAAGTAGAAATATATATCCTAAATAATAATAAATAAAAGAATAAATATATAAATCAAAGTAGAAATATATATTTTAATGAGAAATAAAAGCATAAATATATATATTCTTTTTTATATCTCCTTACACATGAGAAATAAAAGCATAAATATATATATTCTTTTTTATATCTCCTTACACATGAGTTTCCGTCAATAACAATAGATATTTTGCTTTGCCTTTTTCTCGCTGTTTTTCCGTTTGCTATATTTATTGCTGTATTTATTTATTGCTGTATTGTTAGCTGCATTTATTTCTGTATTGTTTTCTCGCTGCATTTCTTCCTCGTCGTATGTTAATGAGGAGGGCTGCTTTCTAAATCCAGCTCTTCTATTGGTCAATAAACCGGAAATAGAACGATCAGTGTGCAGATCGATTGAGCATGCCTGCGCTGCAGTTCTCTTAGGAGATCTCCGTATTTGAGAGGAAGTAAACAACTATTAGAGATGTATCGTAGGATTGCTGAGGATTTAAGGCATGTTGCTAGCTTAGCTGAAAGTAATACAGTCAGTGATGACTGTTTCCAGTCGATGTTTTGAGTGAGTGGCTGCTCCAGGTAGCTGCAGACACAGATTCTGAAGCATTAGTTGTCCAGATTTTGGAGGAAGTGGTTTGTCGTTTGCACAAATCTGTGTACCCCACAAGAACAGCTGGATATTTGCTGCCCGCTGACGTCTTTAAGGGACCTCAGACAACCTAAGGAGTCTACTAACTTTTTGGACTGGCTGGGGTCTGGTCAGCTCCAATCTGGAGGTAGAAGTTGTTGACTGCCATCTCCCGCAGTCATCCACTTGCTTCCTGACGTTGAAGTTGTCCAAAAATCACAAAACCTATGCAGACTTCCACCAACACCTTATGGCCAGCATGTCTTCAAGCTACTCTGGTTTTGGCCTAATTTGAACCAGGCCGTTTCAACGTTTTACAAGTTTATGCACTTAGAAATGCACTATGTATTTTTTCAAAGTTACAACTTTCAAATGTTTTTTTAATTGTTATGAAGTAGTGTCTAGTGCACTTGTTAATTACTTCAGTTTGACAGAACTTTGCATTCTTGTTTCAAATAAAACAGTTTAATGTTATTGTAGAACATATTTTGAAGCTTCTACCTGCTGATATAAATCGTTTACCCAGGTAACACATTTATTAGCTGTATCACAGAAAATGTTAGGAAATATTAGACCATCATATTAATTAATTTCGTATCTAGAAATTGCTTACATACAAAATGTTAAAGCTGATGTGGTTGAATTTGTAAATAAAATTACAATGGTTTAATAATGGTGACTTTATTACATAAACATGAAAAAAGCACATGTAAACACTGAATATTTTTAATTTAAATAAGTTTACATACAATTTATTTTATTTTACAATATAGAATGTAACTTGAATACCACTGTGTAGTATTATAATAATAATAATTAATACTAATTAATTCAATTTATAACGCACTTTTCATTACAGTACTGAAAATTTCAAAGTGCTACACATTTATTGAATGCTACACACATTCATAAACCGGTGGCGGCAGACTACCATGCAAGGTGCTTTCCAGTCCTACCGGGAGCAACTCAGGGTTAAGTGTCTTGCCCAAGGACACAACGACACATGGTGCGGGTCCCGGGAGTCGAACCGCCAACTTTCCGATCGGGAGACGACTGCCATTACCACTACACCACGGCCGCCCCAACTATTATGTAATCAGTCTTAATAAATAGCAAGTTGGCTCTGTTATAACGATGTAAATTTCAGAACCTTTCAGCAAAAAAGACGGCACAAACATTTTGATAATACAGTACAGTACATTACACCCACCTAAAAAGGATTTTTATGTATCAATGAAAAAAAAGTTGCACCGAAATAGGAATGAAGGAAATGTCTTTTGTAGCTTCAATTTACATACTTCCAAAGATTTCAGTCAGAATATCAACTGTCTGGCAATAAACATTAATCACATTAGAAAACAAGGTTGTTGGATCTGGTAGTGTTTCAATTTCCACCTGAGTCAAAGGCCTTGGAAGCTCTACCTCTGACACAGTCACTCACGCCATCATGATGGCCACCATCAATGCCATACTGGTTGTCAACCTGTCAGAGTTAAGAGAACATGATATAAATAACATCCAGTTTACACANCATCTGTCATTTCTATCAAAGGTCCTAGAAAAGATTGTTTTTATTCAACTTCAATCTTTTCTAGAACTCAACAACCTGTTTGAAAAATTTCAGTCAGGTTTTCGAGCTCGTCACAGCACTGAATCTGCACTGCTCAAAGTACAGAATGACATTCTTCTGTCCCTGGATGCAAAAAACCCTGCACTGCTGGTGATGTTAGACCTCTCAGCAGCTTTTGACACCGTCGACCATCAGGTACTAATCAACCGCTTGTCTCAGCAGGTTGGCCTCCAGGGAGCTGTGCTTGAGTGGTTCAAATCTTACCTGTCTGGGAGAACTTTCTCTGTCATGATAGGCGATCTGTCCTCCTCTTCATCAACCCCTCTGACCTCCGGCGTACCACAGGGATCTATTCTAGGGCCAGTCCTCTTCTCTCTTTACATGCTGCCATTAGGATCAATCATCACACGTCATAACCTGTCTTTTCACATGTATGCAGACGATTTACAAATCTATCTGCCAGTCACTCCCAACCCCTCACTCAGTTCAAACACTCTTGTCAACTGCTTAAATGACATTAAGCACTGGCTCTCTCAAAACTTCCTCCACCTAAACACAGATAAAACTGAATGCATTTTGTTTGGTGCACCTGATGACACCAGCAACATCCTTCCCAGTCCCAGTGTTGGTTTTCCCCTCCCCCACTTCAACTCGGTGGTCAGAAATCTTGGAGTGCAGCTTGACTCCAATTTAAAGTTTGATAAACAGATCAGTTCTGTTGTCAAGACCAGCTTTTTCCAACTCCGTCTGCTCTCCAAAGTCAAGTCATTTCTTAGTCGTGGTGATCTGGAGAAGGCCATCCATGCCTTTGTGACCTCCAGACTTGACTATTGTAATGCTTTGTATCTTGGCATTAATCAATCCTCCATCTCCCGTTTACAGCTTGTACAGAACTCTGCCGCGCGCTTTTTGACCAACACACGAAAATATGAACACATCACTCCTGTCCTGTCCTCTCTACACTGGCTCCCAGTTCAGTTCAGGATACAGTTCAAGTTGCTGCTGTTTGTTTTCAAAGCTCTGAATGGACTTGCTCCCCTCTACATCTCAGAACTTCTGAAAGTCCATCAGCCTGGCAGGGACCTACGATCTGCCAGTCAACACCTGCTGGAGGTGCCTCGCTCGAGGTACAAGCAATGGGGAGACCGGTCATTTTCTGTTGCCGGCCCAAAAGCCTGGAACAGCCTCCCCCTTGAGCTGCGTGCCACCTCTGATCTGACTCTGTTCAAAACCAAACTGAAGACCCACTTGTTCAAAAAAGCTTTCAGTGTGTAACTTTTATTATTTTGTATTTTAGTATGTAGCATCTTTATTTCAATTGCATTTTTATTTCACTTGTTCAAAAAAGCTTTCTGTGTGTAACTTTTATTACTTGTGTTATTTTAGTATGTAGCATTTTTTATTTCCATTGCCTTCTTTTATCGCTGTGGTTTCTTATTCTATTTTCATTGATCTATTGTTCCCGTTTATTCTTCTTTTTATCCTGTTAAGCACCTTGGTCAATGCAAGGCATTGTGGAAGGTGCTATACAAATAAAGTTTATTATTATTATTATTATTATTTAAGAAACAGAACAAAATTTTCTTTCATACCACAAGCAATTAAATCAATAAATAATACTAAGGTATCATGACTTACTGAGCACAAATGTCTTGGCTACACCTTCTGCAACCTTTTGGCTGACTGGCAGATTCACATGTGTTGTGACAAATGTAGAAAGGAGATGTTGTATATATATATATATATATATATATATATATATATATATATATATATATATATATATATATATATATATATATATATATATACATATATATGGTAAATGGAGCTTATTTATATAGCGCTTTCCAGCCCCCTGTGAGGGACCCCAAAGCGCTTTACAATACCAACCATCCACCCATTCATACACACATTCATACACCGGTAGCGGTGACTGCCATGCAAGGCGCCTTCCAGTCCTACCGGGAGCAACTCGGGGTTAAGTGTCTTGCCCAGGGACACAACGACACATGGTGTGAGTAACCGGGATTCGAACCTCCAGCCTTCCGATCGGGGGACGATTGCCATTACCACTACACCACGGCCGCCCATAATATATATATTATATATATATATACATATATATATACATATACTGTGTATATATGTATATACTGTATATACATACTGTATATATGTGGGTGCATATATGTGTATATATACATATATTTATTTATATATATATATATATATATATATATATTATATATATATATATATATATATATATATATATATATATATATATATATATATATATATATATATATATATATATATATATTATATACACGACCCTGTGTACATACTCTCGTTTTCATCACATGTACCACATGTGGTGCAAATGACGATAAAGACTCTCTGACTCTCTGACTCTGATATATAAATATGCCCCCAAGGCCTCATCCACACCAACAGAATGGCCTCATATACATACCAATGGCTGCAAAAATGCTAATTCAATGAGCCATTTGACTAACTCCCATGGGAACTATAGTTAGAATATCCGAATGGCTCGCATGTGGTAGTGCTAGTGTTAAACACCGAAGCGTATTATTTATGGATTTTTCCCCATATTTTTAGACCCATTTTTGGCTCTGATATCTCAGTTTTTCATTTTGGCCAAAATGGTGCAGTACCAGTTTCGGCCGCTATGGGCGCTAATGCACCCTGTAGGTAGTCTGTTTAATACCTGCAGACTGTACCAAAAATGGTGCAGTACCAGTTTCGGCCGCTATGGGCGCTAATGCGCCCTGTAGTCTGTTTACCTGCAGACTGTACCTTGAGGCGTATCCTGTTATTTGTGTATTCTATAAAACCCATCACCCCCCGCCAAATCACAGAGAGAGCAGGAGAAATCAACGACAACACATTTATACCGAGAAAAATCTGAGAACAAAGAGAGAAAATGCCGCCAAAAAGGAATTCCTACACTGCAGAATTCAAGCTGCAGGTCGTGAAATTCGCTGTGGAAAACAGCAATCGAGCAGCGGGACGTCACTTCGGGGTGAACGAGGCCTGTGTTCGGTTGTGGAGAAAGGCGGAGGTCTCGCTGACCGCCATGAAGCGGTCCAAGAGGGCGAACAGAGGGAAGAAGGCCCGCTGGCCCCAGTTGGAGGAACGGGTCAAGCAGTGGGTTCTGGAAGAACGCGCGGCCGGGAGAGGCGTCTCCACGGTCCATCTTCGGCTGCACGCCGTCTCTCTGGCCAAAAGCATGAACATTTTGGAGTTCGCTGGCGGTGCATCGTGGTGCTACAGATTTATGCAGCGGAACCAGCTTTCTCTGAGGGCGCGCACCACGATGTGCCAGAAGCTTCCAGCGGACTTCGAGGAGAAGGTTGCCAGCTTCCGTGCCTTCATCGCCCGCCAAGTCCACGACCACCACATCTCGCCAGCACAGCTGATTAATATGGATGAAGTACCACTGACATTCGATTTGCCGATGTCTCGGAGTGTCTCAAACAAAGGTGAGAAGAGTGTCTCCATCATGACCACAGGACATGAGAAGTCCCACTTCACCGTGGTCCTCGCCTGCTGCGCGGATGGGGCAAAACTGCCGCCCATGGTCATTTTTAAGCGCAAAACAATGCCTAAAGAGAACTTTCCAGCTAGTGTGGTTGTGGAGGTGAACGAGAAAGGATGGATGGACACTGGGATGATGAACGTTTGGATGACCAGATGCTACAGCAAGCGGCCAGACGGTTTTTTTAAATCTAAAAAAGCTGTTCTGGTCATGGACAGTATGAGAGCTCACATCACGCCAGCTGTAAAAGACAAAATAAAAGCGACCAACTCCATTCCTGCCATCATCCCAGGTGGACTGACCAAGGTTCTCCAGCCCCTCGACATCTCTGTGAACCGAAGTTTTAAAGCTGCGTTGCGCCGCTTATGGGAGCAGTGGATGGTGGATGGTGAGCACAGTTTCACAGCGACAGGCCGCATGCGCCACGCCACGTTCATGCAGGCCATCGACTGGATCGACCAGGCGTGGAAATCAATTTCCACAAAAATAATCCAGTCTGGGTTCATCAAAGCTGGGATCATCCCACGGCCAGATGGAGCAGAGGACACCGAGAGCGAGGAGGAGGAGGAGGAACAGCCTGGGCCTTTGAGCACCGGTGAGCTGAACCGTGTGCTGGCTGAACTGTTTGCCAGCGACACGGAAGATGAAGAATTTGAAGGTTTTGAATAGTGTGTAAATAATGTAAATAGTGTAAATAATTTGTTTGAATAAAAACTGTAAACGGTATCTGTTTCTGCCATTTTTATGGGCGGGGTGAGCGTGTATTAAGTAGTAATTAATAGTAACCGTTAAAGTGCATTTATTAACAAAAATTAAACCGAGACACGTTAACATATATCTTCCGCTAACAAATATATATTTTTTAAGTGTTTCTGTACGGTAGTTTTATTTTAATTAAATTCAGATCTTGCAGCGCAGCAAACAGTTTCTGTGTGCGCGCATCGTGTTGTTTACGTTCAAAATTCAGCTCATTTGTAATCATTTATTAACAAAAATTAAACCGTGACACGTTAACATATATCTTCCGCTAACAAATATATATTTTTTAAGTGTTTCTGTGCGGTAGTTTTATTTTAATTAAATTCAGATCTTGCAGCGCAGCAAACAGTTTCTGTGTGCGCGCATCGTGTTGTTTACGTTCAAAATTCAGCTCATTTGTAATCATTTATTAACAAAAATTAAACCGTGACACGTTAACATATATCTTCCGCTAACAAATATATATTTTTTAAGTGTTTCTGTACGGTAGTTTTATTTTAATTACAGTAAATTCAGCTCTTGCTCCAAACCGGGCCTGTGGGCCTGTTGTGTGTGTGCGCAGCACACATCGTGTTGTTTCATTTTAAATTCAGCTGATTTGTAATAATTTATTAACAAAAATTAAAGAGCGACACGTTAATATATATATTCAGCTGACAAATATATTTTTAAGCGTTTCTGTAGTTAAATTTTTATTAAATTCAGTTCACGCTGCACAATGGACCGCATTTCCGGGTTGTCTCATCGGTGACGTCAGCGGTGGGTGGATGACGCATTACGTCGGCGTCGGGGAGGGTTTGGCGCCATCTAGTGGCCACAAAAAAGACTGTCGCGGCAGCGCGTATTATACACCGAGGCGTATTATCTACGGATGTTTCACTTTTATTTTGAAAAATTGTCCAAAGCGTATTATACACCGGAGCGTATTATACACCGACGAATACGGTACTCATCTAGGACTCCTAGAACTGAGTGAGTCATATAAAATCCAGACACATCACGCAGATAGAACATTATGAACGTGCAAGGTGTAGCCCACGTTGCAACTACACAAATGTCACTAACTGCCATCCCACCATGCAGTGCTGTGGAAGACGCTATCGCCCGCGTGGAGTGTACGCAATGTCTGAGGAGGTTCTGCTCCAGACGTCCTGGATATGTCCTCTAAAAGGCCTCACACAGCCAGTGGGAGAGGCGCTAGGGGAACAGAGCACGCCCAACGGAGCTGTCCCTGAAGTGAACAAAAACAAACTTTGAGAATGACGTAATCCGGCCATGAGTGACACATAACACTTGAGTGCACGGACTGGGCACAACAAATGAGATGTTGCTTCTTCCTCCGACGTGTGTGGGGAAGATGAAAACCATCTAGTGTGATAGTCCGTGATTTAAAGGAACTATTTATGCATTTTGGCATAAAGGCCGGATTAGGCCTTAAAATTGCAGAACTTCCATCAGGTTGAATTTTTAAACATGAAGGAGCCACAGAAAGTGCACATAAATCACTCACTCTCTTTGCCGACATGAACGTCAGCAACAGTGCGGTTTTGAGGGACAGGAACTTCATCGGCACCTCACCTAAAGGCTCAAAAGGAGCTTTAAGTAACGCGCGTAAAACCAAGGACAGGTCCCATTGGGGAGCGAAGGCGCGCTGCCGGTCTGTGCCGTTGCACGCCCTTTAAAAAACGTTTCATCAGAGGATTATTAAACAACGTCCTGTCACCAAACCCCTCGTGACACAAGGAAATAGCTGCAACGTAAACCTTAATGGTGCTGAAAGCTAAATTCCTGTCCATCAGCAACTGTAGGAATGACAGTCCGCAGCCAATCTCACATGATGTGGTGTCGACATCATTTTCAGTACACCAGCACTGAAATGCTGCCCATTTAGACGCGTAAAGCGTTGTTGTGGACACCTCTCGTGCGTCTTGGATAGTCTGGACAATAGCTGGAGAGAGGCCCAAATGTGCTAAACGGTTCCGTTCAGCATTCAAGCCCATAGGGGCTGGCCTCTCCGGAAACTGCATGATCGCCCCTCCTGCCTGGAGTAGCGTGTCCTTCTTCATGGAAGCCGCAGAGGTTGGTCCGACATTGGCCGTTGCAGGTCTGGGAACCATGATGCATTTTTGCACTCTGGAGCTATCAGGATGACTGACAGCTTCTCCCTCTGGACTCGCTCCAGGATGCACGGGATGAGAGGGACTGGCGGAAAAAGCGTGCATGAGTTTAGCTCCACTCCCAGATAAACAATAGTCTGAGCGGGGAGGGCGGAGCTCTTCTCCCAGTTTATGGTTTCTTCTTCTTTTTGAGAATAGGTATTCAGTCGAAAGCTGAATGATTAAAAAAGGAAGTGACCCCTGTGTCAATGGATTAAGTAGACACGGGGGTGGGCCCACACAGTATGTGGGCGTGGACTAAAAGTTTATTCAGTATGACGCTGCAGCGAAAGAGATATCCAATAAGCGAAGAGCTAAAGGGTGTAGCCTAATACAAAATAGAACTCATCAGATTATTTAAACTGAGAATTTTCTCACTATTCTTCACTACAGGTAAGATAAGGTTTACTAGCTACCAGTAACTCAATGTAAAAATCATTAAACACAGAGGTTTGTTGTTGTAAACAAGATATAAATTTGGTTGTGGTACTCTTCTGACTCCTAAACGTTTTTGTTCAGCAGATCTACTATGATCACTATTACAAAATACAAATCTAATGTGTTACCAAGTATAACTAGATAATCCTGGGCTTCACAACCAACATAATAGACTGCCTAATTCCTTACATTTGTCTAATGATTTGCTTATTGCTCTTAACAGACTGCAATCACTTGTTCTCCTGAGTGCACCATGTTTCCTCACATATTTTGTTGAATAATTTATTTTAGATCTTGACTCACAAGAACAAATTGTTCACAGATAATAACTATTGTTTATCTTGTTAAACAGTGCTTGTCAAAAGATGAAGTACAAGTCAAGGGAATACACAACATTTTCTGTGAACTAGATTGATGAGGTAGACAAAATATTCTTGAACAAATTTAATAGAGAGCAGATTGCTTTGGTCAGAAGGCTGGGTTTGAACCTTATTCATACACAAGGGCTTATAGAGTGCTCCAGGTTAGCAGCTTAGCAGAGGTGAGGAGTAACAGTGTTCTAAAAATGAGGAAATGACGAAGTAGAGACAGGTATTTGAGAGACACAGAGGAAAAAAAATAGGATCTTCAGAAGCACCAATCCAAACTTTAACAAATTTAGAGGGTCTGATGCACTTCTCTTAGTGTCAGAGGTCTTATTGTATCCAGGTTGGGTTGCAAACAATACTTAGACTTATACATTTATATATTTACTATGGAAATGTTGTACAGTATTTATAGAAAGTTAGGATTTATTTAGGCAAAGACACATGACCAGGTAAATGTTTATGTGAAAAACTAATCTACAATGTACCCACTTAGGGAACAGTTTGTTTCAGCACACATAAGTTTTATTTAATTTATTTTTTTATCCTATTTAATTAGATTTGTTTATTTGTTCCTTTGAAATAATGACACTATTTTTATACATCACGTGGGATTAAACTTATTTTAGCAGGCAAGACGCTAAATATACAGCGAGAAACGGAAATCATCAATGAGAAGCACGAGAAATGACAATCTCTCCTCATCAAATAAATTATATTAATACTAATCTGAAATGTGTTTTAGGACTGTGGGATGAAGTACATAAAGAAAAAAGCTAACAAAACAAACTGTGCACACACACACATAAAGTATTAATAATTTAGAGTAAACATCTAGTAATACCAATGTTTTTCTAAGAAGTGCCCACTGCCTACCACACACAGGCATCTTGCAACTTGAGGGCCACATCCGGCCTGTTGTCCTTCTCCATCTGGCTCATGGGAAGTCAATAAAAAAAACAAAAAAAATAATAATAATTCTGCACACAAATCTAAAACCTCTACTTTTATTTTGAAGGCCAATGGGCATTCATTTCAGCCTCTGTGTGCTCGCTGCAGGATCAGGAGTCTTCCGACTTTTAGAGGAGTTCATGAGAAAAATTTAAGCTACCGTTGTGTCAGCGCACACTGTACAAATACATAGACTGATACAGAAAGTAGTTATTAGTAACAGTACATGGACCATTTCATTTACTAAACTCAGGGAAGAAACGATGAGTTCAGTTTGTGTAGAACGGGGTGTTGCAAACTTTGAAAAGCACTATCTTACTAGACAGGAAGAAATTCCCTTCCTTCAGGGAACATGAGTTATGGTGCATAACTTTCAGTTCCCTTTCAGTCTGGTCTGTCGGTGCAACATACTTGCTATGGGAACGTAATTCATTCACGCCCTTGAAATGCTCAGCAAAGTGCATGTGAGAACATCCATCTTAAAAAGACAGGCATCTCCTAGCTGCTTTCTACAGGGAATGTAGAGAGCACATGCTAAGAGGAAAAAATGCCAGATGAAAAGAACATCAACGTGATGTTTCCACTGGGCATATATGTGTACAGCACCAACTAGAGACAGCCTAAGCGTGCTCCACTAGTGTGAGTACTCATCATCTCCTTTTCTCTCTGGAGCATCCTGAGAAACAGGAGGAGCAATGGACCCACTACGTCACAAGAAATTGGGGGACAAATGTGGAGGTAGAAAACCCAGGCCAAGCACAGGGTAACCTCCCAGGTCCTTACTAGAAAACCTTTCTTTTTTTTCTTTTTTTTTATATAGGGCACGACTAACAAGTGGAGCCCATCCTGATGTTGGAGATCAGTTAGGAAGAGGGGAAACCCTTCCAACAGACATCTCCTAGGCAAAACATAAACACCAAGGGGTACCCTTGTGAATGTTGTTACTGTTTGTTTTGGGACAAAGCAACCAAAGCCTTCGGCTCTCAGCCAGTTCCCTGCAGAGGCCAGGCTGAAAGTTGCCATAACCCTGGACGTGGTTGTAGAAGCCGCCCACGTGCCTGAGTCAGCAGGTCCCTGTGAGAAGGCAATTGCCATGGTATCCCTGATAACATTAAAATCAACTCAGGGAACCACGTTTTCTGTGGCCATCTGGGGGCTATGAGAATCAGAGAGAGGGATCTCTGGCATACCCGTTCCAATGTCGCCCCGATCAGAGGGACAGGTGAAAAGGCATAGTAGAGCACCCCTGTTGGCCAATCATGTTCCAGAGCATCCATACCGAATGGAGCGTCTGCTTCCCTCAAGGAGAAGTAGAGGTCACAGTGTGAGCTAGCCTTGCAAGTGAACAGGTGCACAGAGGCTCTCCAAAATCGTGACCAGACCTGTTCCACAATTTGTGGGTTCAGGCTCCATTCTGACGACAAAAGAGGTCCTCTTGAGAGGGCGTCTGCTCCATAATTTAGATCACCAGGGACATGAGTCGCCCTAAGTGACAAGATTCTTGGAGCACACCATGTGAGCATCCTCTGCGCCAGTCCAAGGAGGGCCCGAGACCTTGTCCCTCCCTCTCTGTTGATGGACACTGTGGTCCTGTTATCTGATTTCACCAGGATATGTTGTCCAGCAATCAGACCTTTATTGAAGAAGTATTTTAATGACAGGAATACGGCCAGCAACTCCAGGAAATTGATATGTAATCTCGCTTCCTGTTCATTCCAAAGGCCGCGGGCGTTCTGATTTCTATAGATCGTCCCCCATCCTGTTTTTGAGGCTTCTGTCGTGATGACCACACGAGATGACACCCTTCCCAATGAGACCCTTTCCGTAAAAATGGACAAATCTCTCCAGGGTTCCAGGGCCTTCAGGCACTCTGAATCTATCCTAACCTTTCCTGCTTGATTAGGCAGGGCGGGTTGTGTCCGTTGATTTAGCCATACTTGTATGGGCCGCATTTTCAGTAATGCGTATGGCACACAGGGAATGGCTGCCGCCAAGATGCCTAAAAGGCGTTGGCAGGTTTTCACAGGGACCCGTTGGTCCAGTTTAAATCTTTCCAGGCAACGGCGAATGGAGGAAACTCTTTCCTTCGAGAGCCATGCCCTGTACTGGACATTATCAATCTGTACTCCCAGAAATATGGTAACCCGTGATGGAGTCAAATCGCTTTTTTTGTAGGTTTATGACAAAACGATGAGACTCCAGGTGAGATATCACCTTATAGGAGTGTGACTGAGCCTGCTTTCTGCATTCAGCCAGAATCAGCAGGTCATCCAAGTAATTCTTGACCCTGAGTCCTTGATTCCTAAGAGGGGTCAGGGCTGCATCCAGACATTTACTAAATGTACGCGGAGCAGTCTTTAAACCAAAGGGTAAAGCTTTGGATTAATAAGCGTTTCCCTCTAACGCAAAGCGGAGGAACTTTCTGTGTTTCCTCCACACGCCTATATGGAAATAGGCATCTTTTAAATCCACTGTACATGCATAGTCTCCTGGTCTCACAGACTGGAGAACTTGCCACAGTGTAAGCATCCTGAACTTAAATGTTTTAATCCTTTTGTTGAGAGTCCTGAGATCCAGAATTGGTCTCAGGGAATGATCCTTTTTGGGCACCAGGAAGTACTTGCTGTAGTGGCCAGAGCGTAGTTTGCATCCTGAGACCAAACTAATCACTCCCTTTTGCAACATTGTCGAAACTTCCTCCCTCAGCACGTGTGCACGTGTAGGGTTGATCTTAGATTGTAGCACCCCTATGAAGTGGGGCAGTCTTTTTGAGAACTTCAACTTGAGCCCGTGACATATCGTTGTCATGACCCAATCATTTGGTAGACACGCCTTCCAGGCCTGCGCATGCGCACTGAGCCTGGACGGCATGTTGAATTGCTGCTCATCGTGTTTTAGCATTGGAGGGATGGCTTTTGACCCCTCTCGCGCCTTTACGAGCAGGCTGGTCGGCCCGACAGAAGATATTGCAAGATCTGACCATCTCTGGCAGAGCTCGTGTATCTTGCTACGGTTCATAGTTTGATCACATGGTTTGTTTATAAAAATGGGACTCGAGTCAAGAACCAGGGCGGTCTATGCTTTGGTACTTTTATTTTTGTACATGTCTGAAACAGTGTTTGTTTTGTTTACTCATGCAATAGGCGAGTCATGTTTGGTGCGCGCACAGATGTCACCAGTTCCTCGTAGTTTGTTACGAGCAGAGACAGGGATCAAAAGGTTAGATTCCAGTACCATGTGGGCAGGCGAACCTGTAAAACTTTCAGTTCGTCCTGGTTCATCAGGCCCGAGACTGTGTTCCGTACGGGGTCACCGAAGGGGCCCCCGGCTGGTACTGGAAAGTTTCACTGTCACCAGCGAGTCTCTTTCGTGGGAGGCCACGTATGTTTTCCTTTGAGGGAGCAAAACTTTTCCTAGACAACCCCTCGCGCAGGGCTTCCGCTTGTTTGCGTCTTTGTTCCAACCTGGCCTGGACGCATTCCAGGGCTCCCCCGAAGAGTCCCGTCAACTCGATCGGGTGCTGGAGGAAAGTAGACCTCTGGTTTTCAGGGAGGTCCAACAGTGTTAGCCAAAGATGGCGCTGGGCGACAACTATTTCTGCCATTGCCTTGCCTTGGGAAATGGCTATTGTCCCCATCATGCGGAACACTAGGTCAGAGGCGCGGCGGGCCTCCTCCTTGGCCTCCGTTGCGGCCTGCTCGTCTTTTGTTACCTGGATATCCTGCCGTTTTTCTGCCAGGTACGCCTGCACCATGGTCGATGCATTCATTGCGCAAGCCGCGAGGCCCTGAGCCTTTTAGTACTTCTCAAGTTGTTTCTCCGAAGCGCGGCAGGCCCAGCTGGGTAGCGCTGGTTTCGTCCACGTGGTTGCGGGGGCCAGGTGAGCCGCTAGAGTCTCCTCTATCAGGGGTGTGCTGGCAAGGTCCACTATCTCCATTCCCACGACATCAAGGTGTCGGGATAGTGGCAATGTGATGGGAGCTCCGGGCTCCGCCCAGGAGTGTTTGAGCTCCATGAGGAAGTCAGGAAAAATTGGCATTTTCTGCGACGTAGTCGGCTGCTTCGCTTAGAAGTAGCTTCCCGCTAGCCTTGTAGCCTGTTGGCGAGGCGTGGGGTCTGGCCACGTGACCTACAAGGCATCTGCCGCCCTAGGCACAGGTCGAACAGAGCAGGTACCGACAAGTCCGGTTCCGGAAGGATTTGCACCAGGTTCTGGGAGGAATCCACGGTTTCTCCTTTGTGACCATATTCGGCGTCTTGGTCGGACACTTCGGGCGTCGAGTCCTCGACGGCAACTGAGGATTCCGACACGTTGTCCTCTCCGACTCGACCGTTGCATTCCAGGTCCACATTTTCGAGCTCCGGTTCGTGAGCGAGCAGTTTAGTGCGACGTGCAACCTTCAGCGCCGCGTTCCTAGCCATGGATTCGGCCAACGCGTCCGCTCTGCGTTTCCTCACTACCGCCGACATTTGACGGCAGTGGGAGCAGGAGTCGGGGAATTCCAGCGCTTTTCTCGCGTGCAAAATCCCTAGGCAGACAGGACAGGCCTCGTGGGTGTCCGTCGCAGAGAGGGAGTAGCCGCATCTGCTGGGGCATGGGCGCGAGCAAGGACTCGTTGTCCTGGTTTTCTTCCTCTTTGTCCTCCATTTTCCCTTCTCGGGAGCCATGTCCGGAGACGAGAAGATTAGAAGTTGGTCCTAGTTTCCTTTTGTTCGAAGCCGTCTTCTCCGTCGTCTTGCTTTCGCTGGTTAGCCTGCTAGTGATTAGCAGGAGGTTGTGACGCAGTTAGTGCTGTCGAGCGAAGCAGCTATGGAAAGAGAAGAAAACTTTGAGGTAAGTAGAAAAATGCTGGACTAGCTTTCGCCAGCCCAGCAGTACGCAGGAAAATTTCTCTGTACGCTCAGTGTAGGGAGCAAGCTCACCTCAGTCGAGCGATGCGACAACAGAGAAGTCCCACGAAGTTCAGGTGTTAAGCGAGGTGAAGGGCAAAAAAGAGAAAGATGGATGGGCGTCAGCCGCTTAAATACCCAGAGGGCGGGGCCTCTGGCGCGACGCTGACGCCCCTGCCGTAAAGGCGTGAATGTATTCCTTCAGGTAATCGTGCGGGGGCGCAATTCCCATAGCAAGTATGTTGCACCGAGAGACCAGACTGAAAGGGAAGTGAGTCCAACTAGCATCACACTCACATAGTGGAAAAAAACAACAAAAAAACATTAACAACAACATAGTTGGCGGGTGCTAAGATGGTTTCTGGGAATATAGACCCCCATAAACAAGATATAGATCATTTTTATCACTGATGGTCATCTACAGCTGTCCTCACATCAAACTCAGGTCTGCAGCATACGATGGAGTATTAAGGTCAGGCTAAAAAAAAATTACTTTAAGAGAAAAAAGTCATGAAATTACGAGAATAAAGTCATACTATTATGAGAATAAAGTCGTACAAGAATTAAGTTGAAATATTATGAGAAAAAAGTCAAAATGTTATCAGAATATACTCTTAATATTATCAGAACTCTGACACAAAAAAGCAGTCTTACAACTGGGGTAAAATGATGAATGTTGAGCATCTTGTTAAGTTATACTTTAGTATTGGGTTTATAACAAAAGGAAATATTTAATCTGTTAGCACATCAGTATCAGATTATCATCAGTATCAGCACTTTGAAACGATTGTGTAAAAGGTCATGTCTGTTTCAAAGAAAGAACCACACGGATTTGGAAGAAATTGCTTATTTTGTGGAAGAGGAGCTTTCTGGCAGTGGTCGACTGCAAAAAGATGGTTAGCTGTAGTAGTGGTGGTCAGCTTAACAGTTTTTTATAATTGAAAACAACTTTATTCTGGTAATATTACGAGTTTATTCTTGTAATATGACTTTATTCTGGTAATATTATTACTTTATTCTGGTAATATTATGACTTTTTTCACATATTTTGATTTTACTCTTGTATGACTACTCTCATAATATTATGACTTTATTCTCATAATATTTCAACTTTATTCTTGTAATACTATGACTTTTTCCTCCTTGCCCCTCCCCTTCTAATCGTGGGGCCGAGATGGTGTAGGGGCAGGGCAGCCGACTCGGGCCCAAAGGTCCTGGGTTCAGTCCCCTGCCATTGTACATATTGTGGTGTCCCTGAGCAGGACACCTAATCCTGAATTGCTCCCCGGGCACTTACACAGCTGCCCATTGCTCCACCTGAGTGTACCCAGGTACGATGGGTTAAATGCAGAGAGCTAATTTCATCTTTGCATTGGAAATTACAATAATGAGAACACATAGCACTTTATTATCATACTCTGTTGTAGCAAAATGACTTCAGTGGACATGTTTAAACACAGCACATGTCACTTCTTTAGTTGGAGAAAAATGAATATGAATAGCTATTTTCATCATGATTGCAAGGGAAGAACATCTGAGCAGAGAACTGAGAAGAACTGAACTCAGACAACTCAGGGATAAAAGATAGGTGAGGTTTATTTACTGGTGAAATTATATGCACAGGTATTTACAGGAGGCTCTTGGGCACAACCTGAAAAGGAGGACGACTGGTAAGTAACGTTCCAGAGGTTGGTTCCAGAGTACAGGGTAAACGGAAATGTTTCTCTTCCAGTTGCCTTCAGGATTGTCAGTACAGAAAGGAGGATAGAGGATCCCTCATAAGTAGAAGGCAAGCAGGTGACAACAGGTTTGTTTAGATCCAGTCCTTACTTTGGAAACACTGGAGGCATACAGGAAGATCCAGGGTCAGACACTCAGGGAATGAGGAATGTTCCAGCATCAGAAAGAACAATGAATCATCCTTAGATACCCCTAGAGCTCGTTAACAGGATTGGCCTCAGCTGCTGCACATTGGTGGTGATCTGCCACAAGGGAGGAACTAAGACAAGAAACACTCAAATCCCACATTTTTTTATTGTTAATTGGATGCTGGTGTTTGAAACGCTGCAAAAGTGTGCAGCATTTTTCACTTTGTTTGTGAAAGTTCATAATTTAATTGAATATATAGAGTCTTGAACTTTCTGATTATGCTGACATAATAAGCCACCCATGTCTGGATGTGCTAGCATATGGAACAAAATAGGAAAAATTACTCAAGTTCTCAACAGAACCCTTGCATCAACTTTGATACATCTAAAAATGTTAATTTCTATGTAAAATAAGAAACATAAACATTAAGGGTTTGCAATAGAATTATTTTATTAAAAGCATAAAAGCAGTTTAAAAAATCATACCTAATGTGATATATGACTTGAACAAAACTTGGAATTTATGGTGTCATTGGAGTAATGGACACATCAGTGAACAGTTTTAATATTAGTAGTCTGACTCCTGACACAGAATACATTATCAGAACAAAATATTTTATCACATGCATGTGACCTTCACCACTGATATAAAGTAAATAAATTTACTAACAGCTATGCAAGAGCAAGTCATATTGCTGATCAAGAAACATACTAATACTTAAACATGTTTCTCAACCGTGCATGTGTTGTACACAAAGAGAATGTTGCCTTGTATGAGGGTGCTACGGCTGTTTTATTAGCTCTCTCAAACTCAATTTCCATATAATTTGTGAGCTGGCTCCTGAGTCTGCTCCTGGCAGATAAAGGTATAAATCTGGCCTTATCTGGACCTAGCATGCACAGTTCATATCCACACACCCTGTGCCAACAACAGATCTATAATTCATTGCCAAGCACACCCACATTATTGGCTGTCCTGTATTAGAAAATACAACAGGAAAAAGAATGCAATGTGGTGTCATCCAAACATTTCGCGAGGCAGAAGGGTATGTTTCCCCTCCCCGAAACAAACCGAGTGACAGAAACTTCTCTGTAGTGCCATTACACATGAAAGAAGGTAATGTTCGGTGTCAAACTTTTTTTACATTTATATTCTACTCAGTGGCTTCTTGTATCGTTATGCCAAAGTGCAGGTTAACATCAATGTGACCCCGCAGGTGAAAGAGTGCTCTGTTTGACAGATGGGAAATTATTCATCCAATTAGGCTAATTGGATGGGACAGGTCAGGGCATATAAGCTGTTAAGTGAAGCTGAATAAATTGAAGAGACTGTGGTAAATTATCTTAAGGAAATACTCCAGAGACACCAAATGAGGCCTCTGTTTCTGTGGAAAACTGAAATGATGGGGGGAGAGACATCAAACTATACAGTAGATCTTGCAGAGGTGGCAGGTCTAAAGCAGTTGTTTCCCTTAATTAATTAATTTTTTTCCAATATTTCACATTTCAAACATCAGTTTTTGAAAACACGGACAAAGTTTTAAACTTTTGCCACATATACTGAATGATCTGTAATAAACACTTTCAGTTTTTAGGCTGATTGTAGAAAAGAAATGTGATCAAATGTGAGTAAAATCATGGTTGTTAATGTAAAACAGCAAGAAGTGTCCCGTCAAAACGTATTGACGTAGCGTTTGGACAGGTGTTGCTGGAGGAAATTTCATCTTCAACTGGCTGGAGTTCATCATGTCCTTTGACAGTGGAAAAAGAAATGTAGGGCAGGAGTAAGGATTGAGGGCCGGTCCCTCCAGTGTCCTATTTAATGAGCATTACTGTGCCAGCAGAGGAGGCAGAGGAATTCAGCACAGCAGCATAGCATCTTGGTCAGTCTTGAGTCTCACTCACCAAGAGTCAACTGTAGGAAAGAACAGACAACGAGATGAGAGAGACATCATACAGCGGATAATAGACCTTTTACCAGTTGACGTCATCGCGCATGCGCACTCGCATTTTTCCAGAATTTTCCGGAAGCACGGGCACGCAACTGGAGTGTTGCCGTTACTGGCAACAGTCGCGGTGGAGAAATAAGACTTTTATTGTGTTTATAATTGTTCCAGGCAACTTCAACGAGTAAAAGAAGAATGTGAGACTTGTTCGTTTTACAACGTCCCTCTGGGAAAGTCGAGTAGAGCGACTAAAAGAAGGAAGATGTGGAGCAAACCAGTACCACCGCCGGCCGGTACAGGCAGGATTTCACCCCGGCACGAAGCATCAACGTGTGTGCGTTTTTTATCTGGCTTGGACATTAATGATCCAAGCTCCGTGGATTACGTGGATTATATCTTGGATATGGGAAACAGACAGGGCGGAGAACGATCTCCCGCAGCGGAATGCTACTGGACAGCTGCTAAGCTAGCAGCAGCTAGCTAGTTCGACGAGACCGCGTTGTTCTTCGGTCTCCGCTGCGTGTGTTGGGGGTTCTGCCTGTTTCGACCTGCGACATGCAAGGAGATTCTTCCTTCGACCCCAGGTGAGTGGAATGTCAAAACGTTTGATAAGCCAACCGTTAACCGAATCTTCTAAAATCATTAAGCTACCAGTAAATGCATGATGTTTTGAGCCGGGACTTAGTGGCTCTGCCTGGGTGAAGGTTCAGGCAGCCCCACCGCGCGCACGGTTCATCTGTAGCCAGGACTTAGTGGCTCCTGGCTGGGTCCAGCCGGTTCTGGACCTCCAGGGCGCACTGGATCAGGTGTAGCCGGGACTAGTGGCTCCTGGCTGGGTGAAGGTGCAGGCAGCCCCGCGCGCACGGTTCATCTGTAGCCAAAAAAGCAACCCTGTCTAAGACAATGTGTATGGGCGTGCGGTTTCCTCCTCTCGTGTCCGCGGCACAATGTTCAGGCATTTTGACCAGCGGTTGTTCACTATTTTAAGAAAACAAGCTTCTAAATTACAACTCGCTATCATTACGAAGCTCATCGACCCCTTGCTTAGCCCCTGAATCCGGTTAGGGCTTTTTGCCGTCCAATCAGAACGCTCGTTTCAGGCGAGCTTTGCGTGATGACGTCAACTGGTAAAAGGTCAATGGGGGACGCACCTCCAGGCGCCTCCTGGCGTCACGTCGCGTGCGTGTTGAGCGTGCTGGAGAGCGATTTCCGTGCACGTGAACCCGCGTCAGCCTCCAAAGCCCGCCTCCAACATGCTGAAGATTTTCGCCGTTCAAACTCGTGAACGCGTGTCCGACCAATCAGGAGAGTCGGGTGGAGGAGAAAGGGGGAGTCCGCTATGTGACGTGGAAACGAGGGGGCGGGGGTAATGCGCAGCAATGTGACGTATTGTTTGTGGGACGCAGGAAAGACCCGCGAGGTCGTGGACTATGGAAGAGAAACTCATTGTAGCTGTGTGTTCGCGACAATTCCTTCACGACCAGTCAAGTCTGCTCTACAGGGACAAAAATAAAAAGCTCCTTGCCTGGCGGAGTGCAGAGAGGAACTCGGTGTACCGGTAAGCTCCTCCCCCCCCCGCCGCCGCAACGCAGCCACAATTTCACGTTCTGGTTTGGACACCACTGGGTCCAGTGCGTCCACTTGCGTGCGTGTTGAGCTTTTTTGCCGTTGAAATCGCGTTCGGTCTGGATGTACCATAAGCCTCGTTGTGATGGAGCACCTTGAAAGCAGGCTGTGTCAGACTCCTGCACAGAGAGGGTAGCCCCCCCACACCCGATGAACAACTTCCAGCTTTATGTTCTGTCTGTTTCCTCTCACTCTCTCCACCTTAAAGGCAAAGTGAAGTTGCTGCATCATAACTCCCACAAACTGAGCGTTACACTCTTGTCGATCTGCTCCCACAGGACCTGAAGCCCGTCAACGTCACCAACAAGAGGAGTCTATGGGAAAACAAAGGCGCCTCTCCGACAAAGGTATCGATCTCGGCTCGCTCGCTGTCTAGAAAGGGGAAGAGAGATTTGCGGGGCGATTACGGTACCAGATCTTTAAGAGGCCAGGCGAGAGTTACGACACCCTGAAGCATGTCCAGATGAGGTTCTGACGGTGCCAAAGTGGTTTGTGGTCTCGGAAGGCTTTTCTTTGGTTTCAGTCATAAGAATGTTTTCCAAAAGAGCGAGGGAGGGAGAACTCAGTCTCACGTTATCCTGACCCAGCCACTGTAGTAACGATCACTTGTGTTTGTGTTTTAAAGAACTCTCAT
>JBBPBX010004110.1:0-34055 GCA_038048925.1 Garcialebias charrua | reverse complement strand
CTTTTGATTAAGCACATCTTGGAAGAGGGAATTTATGGCTATGTATGGGTTTTGCTATATTTGTGTTTTACTACGGTATGGTGTATGGTTCACGGACACCACTACTGCCTTCGAAGTGGGTTTCATAGCTCAGCTACTCCTCTTATTAGTGGATTAGCTAAGACCCAATTTATTATTCTGAGTAGGGGGGGGGGGTTTGAGTGTAATGTACTATTTTCAGGGTTTTCTGTTTTTATTTAGTCGCTTATTTTATTTTACTCACATTTTTTGTGCACTTTATGTTAACTCAGCTTTATGCATTGTCTTATTAAAAGCAAAGTATGGATAATAGCTCTGTAGCAGGCTAAAAGCTAAGCTAGTCTCCAAAGCGCGTTGTTTTCGCTTCAAAACGAGTGCTCATGACCGTCAGAATGTGACTGAACAAAGTTTCACAAGCGAAGAGAAAGCAGATGACATAACTATTAAGAGAGGAAAAACTAATTTGTCGGTGTGGACGTAGTTCGGTTTTGTTAAACTGCAGGTTTCTTCTGCAGCAAGTCCTACTCGGTTTCTTTATTTTTCAAAACGTGACGGAGTCGTTCTAACTAGCGGTGGAAACATCTAACTTGTTTCATCTGAAGAGTTTCCACTCGATAGAATATGATGAGAGTCAGAAGATGAAGTTCAATAAAGTTTGAGCCAACGTTTCCCTGAAACTACGAAGTACTGAAACAAACAGCCCCAGCGCTGCATGTTTTTTTTAATTCAAAATAAAACAAATTCATCAGGAAAAAAAAAAACACTGAATGAAAAGGTGCAGAAAGACGAAAATAGTGTTATAATATCTGCCCCTTGTTTAAAAAAAATACAAAATAATTACCGTATTCTCTGGCCTATAAGTCGCACCTTTTTGCCTACATTTCCAAGCCCTGCAACTTATAGGCCGGTGCGACTCACGCCAAATTTACACTACATGCGTTCCGGCTCCGCCCCGCTCCGGTCCGACCTCCGCAGCAAATACGCACCCATTATAATCAATGACAGAGTTTACACTGGCTCCGCACGGCGGCGGCGAGCAGCGGCGAGCGGACGGCAGTCCGTCAAAATTAGAATCCATCCTATTTCTGCCGGACGCCGGAGCTGTGCCGGAGTCAACTTTCAAAGATTACGTCGCACCAACAGGAAAAGGAACGAGCACAACATCCGTATTTACAAAATAAAATCACCACGGGCGGACTAATCCTAGCTCTATACGGATTTATTTGTACAAAAATGCTGTCAAACTATCATTTATGACTACGCCTACAAACGCAATACAAGAAATAAGTATTTTATTCTGAAATGTAATACATCACTTCCTGTTGCTCAAACCATGTCCTGTCGCTCATTTACGAGAGAAGATCAAGGCAGCAGTCTCTACTGTAGTTCTCCTTCTTCCACCGAATGAATTGTTTTGTTCTGACTTACTTACTTATCACTTGATTTATCGCGCGATCTCGCAATTCCCGCGCATGCGTCTCGGAGCGGCGCATCCAGGCGGACCTGAGGTAGTGTAAACTGGACTTTGAGACGCTCAGCTGCGACCTGCGGAGCGAGGCGGGGCGGAGCCGGAACGCATGTAGTGTAAATTTGGCGTTATAAGTGGATTTTTCGGGTTTTTTCACTTTGGTCAAAAAATGGTCACTTAATTTAACGGTTTTTAACTGTCAAAGTGCATTTATCAAGAAAAGTTGAACTGAGACACACTTTTACTGTAATGTCAGCTAACAAAAATATATATTTTTATGTGTTTATCTTTAAAGATCAAAGAGATGCAGGTCTGTTTGCTGCACTGCAGGTCTGTTGTTGCTGCGCGTGCTCGTTTTGTGCCGTGAGGTGCGACTTATAGGCCGGTGCGACTTATACGTACGTGGATTTTTCCACTTCATTGGACATAATTGGACTGATGCGACTTATAGGCCGGTGCGACTTATAGGCCGAAGAATACGGTACAAACAAATGTAGCCAGACGGGTATGGATAGAAATGGGCAACTTTAGTTTAGAAAAAAAAAAAAACTATTGTTTTAATAAAAAGTGAATTTGGTTAAAATAACTTTACTAAAAGTTACCCTTAAGGCACATAGACCCGTTGCAGATGAGGCGTGAGACAAGTTCACACAGACACCAATAAATTGCACAGTTGTTTAATTAAATAATGCAAAGTTAATATGTTAAAATGTTCACAATTTTAAAAAGGTAGTTCTAGCTCAATTCAGTAATAAAAGTGCAATTCAGTAAAATGTTAAAAAGGGAAAAACCCACACACAGTCTTTATGGCCAACCAGGAGTACTGTCACCACCTGGAGAGATTTTGTACCAGTCTCACAGTAGTCCAGAGTCCGCCCTGGTGAAATCTGCTGCACCCGAAGAGACGCCACTCCAACCGACACCTGTATGATCAGTTGAGCTGGGCATCAGTCGGCTCAGCTCAGCCCGCAGGACGCGTGACGTAGCCCACCCCACGCCGTCCAGACAGCGGGCACCAAACAGTCCCAGGACCAGCCGGCAGGCGAGGGACGACCCGGATGGGGGACAGAACCAGTCGGGACAATCCAGACCGCAGCAAACACACGGCCACGGACAAACAGGAGGCAGACGGTCGCCAGGACAAACAGCAGCAGCACAGTGTTCCACCTCAACAGGAGAGGGAAACGTGAAGCTCGTACATGTGGTCGCGAGAACAGTAGATCATCGCGACCTGGTGCACATAACGCTAGCGCGACACAGCCAGCAAACGCCGCCGGAAGGCGGATGACGTGTGTCAACCCTGAGGACTTGCCCCTTTTATACAGGAAGCAGCCCCAGACCCACCAATCACATCTCTGCATGTGTGGTGCATTTAATGACCGCAGGACATCCTGCCACACAAACAACAACCTTCACTTCACCTGCACCACACCTTCCCAATAACTTTGATTTAATCATCTTTTAAAACATATAAATAGTTTTAGAAATGTTTATGGTGATATCAAGCCAACACAATCCTGTTCCCTGATTTACAACTCAGCTCTTTCAGACTAGTTCTAAATGAAGATTTTACAAACATTTACATTCCCTTCAGGGTTTAATAACTTTTTTAACAAAATGTAATTGAATATTTGGGGGTAATATTTTTTTTAGTTTTATACATGACTTGTAAAATACTATGTTCAACCAAATCATAACATTTTAATAATTTCAATTGATGAAATAATATATTTGTTGGGTGACCATACTTCCTGTAAGAATTATGAGGAGGTCAATATTAATACTGACCTCTTTATCCTTAATTAATCTACTTATTCAGATTGAATAGTAAATTCACGGATTCTGTTCTTTTTCAGTTTACCCAATATCTCTGTGATCTTTATGATGGATAAATAAACAGAGCCATTAAGTGACAAAGACGTTAACTTAGTTTGATATGTCAAAGAGACACTATCATTTATTTAGAATAAATCAACTAAATTAACACCATTACACTTGATTGACATGATTTCACTTTCTTTCAATTTAAAACGTCAGCACACTTAAATTCAACACAACAGACTTCAATATTGGATGTAAACATATTTAGTCTGAGGGCTCTTTAAACTTAAAATAGTTTCCAGCTTAGATTGAGAGGGGAAAGAATAGGAGGAAAGATTTAAGAAGAATTGGGAGGTTAAGAGAGGAAGTTTATCTTGCATTTATGAAACCAGATGACACTCTTCCGTACGCGTCCAGCTAAGATATCATCACACCTCCAGCAAGCAAACAGCTGCTCCTTTACCTTAAGACGTCCGCCTTGGTTCTGGTAAAGAGCTGTGGTCAACTTTAGACTGACAAGTCGTCGGTCCCGCAAGTCCAAGCTGGACTCCACGCGTGTTTACCTTGTCGGTGTCGGTGATACTCGCTTTCATCGGCAAAAGTCGTGGCAGTCGTGGTTTCTTGGCTCAAGATAATTTATTCCAGGAAGGAATAACAAACGCTCGTTCGAGGTGGACTCATAACAGCCTGTTATCAGTCCTTAGCTGAAGACGCAGGTCGTTAGCTCTTGACCAAAACGTACCCAGCTCTTGGGAAAGGTTCACATCTCTTTGAAATTCCCAACAAACTCTGAAGCGTTCTCGCACAGTTAGAACTTAAAAAGCAGGAACCAAGAGAGGAGTGCACTTGTGTTATCAGGTCCAAGGCCACAGCTAGCAGCAGAGAGAAATGTTTAGGAAAAAGATAGATAAAGCTGGAGCCCTGCTCATGAGACTGTCTCTGAGTTTCTAAACAAAACCGTCCGGTCTCTGTGACCCGAAGGCTTCACCTTTAAACACAGCAGTGAACACAGTTTAACTCTTACAGAATGACACAGCTTAAAAGCACACATCATGAAAATGACAAAAGTTATTCTTTTGATCACATCAGCCTAAAATCAAAGATAGAAATAGTCTCTTATTGGTGACTATGTTATCAGATTATAGCTAAATGAATGATTTTGTAGTAAATGTCTTGCTTTACTGAGAGGTCAGTAAAGGTCATCACTGGACAGTTCAAAAACCTTAATTTGACCCTGGGTAGGTCCACTACATCTCCCCCCTTTTGGAAGCCATCGCCAGTCCTTGGGGATGGGGTCCAACACGAAAGGAAACCTTGAACTGTCTTTGATCTTGAAGTAATCCAGCAAGTGGAAAAGAAAAATCAAAAATTATAATCCCATAAAGTTTTTGGAAATTCCATACTGTTCAGAGGTAATCCCATTGCGAAAAGCTTTTAATCCTTTGGAAAACAAAGTCTGTTAACCCTTGGAAAGCAAAGTCTTATAATCCACAGCGGTAATTCCACAGCAGTAAATTCCCAACGATTAGTTTTGTTGATTGATCAGCAACAATTGTTTTCATAATCAGCATGTAGAGGGGATCCCTCGATTGACGCAGAGGAGGCGACCCTTGGATGAAGGTTGAAGACCAAGCGTTGGAGCTGCAGGTCCCCACATCGAAGGTTGTTGGCTGGTTGGTTTCCAGTCAGTGCCACTCTGGTTCTATGTGTCATGCAATTATGTGGTTTTTTAAGGTGGGCTTATGATTGGGATTTTACATTAAGCCTTACCTATATGCACCTGGTATGTAAGCTATCATGGTTTAGATCAGCTACAATTACCAATTAAGGGGTGGATCAATTCTGTAAAATTAGATATAGGGATTTGTACCTATAAAATTTTGGAGGGCTTCTGTAACGAAGGCCTCTAATTCCAAACTATTCCTCCATTCATTACTTAGTTTAGGTTAAACTAAAATAAAAATGAAATATAGTTTGATCTAAATGTCTGTTGTCTTTTAGACGAACGACGTAGGATTTGGTATTCCTAATAAATTTTGAAGTCTATGGCGAGACTCATCAAAATGAATAGGTAATCTAGAATAGAAACGATCGAATCGGTTCAATTTAGAAATTGTGAGACCAGTGTAGTTTATGGTACCTTGAGTAGCTTTAAACTACATTGACTCTTCGACGATTGAGATTTAACAAAACGAACTGCATGTTGGCATAGTTAAATCCATATCATTCATTAACCAATGTTAATACAAAACCTTTTTGGCTGGGAGTGTTCAGAACCAAACAATATCTCAACTAATGACAACAGTAATGACTAAACAACAAGGAAACAACGTTTCACTGCTTCGACACACTCTTGTCGTCAGATTCCAAAGTGCAACACACAAGAAAAACAGGTCTCAACTTTATGACCGAGGTCAAATTAAATCTCGTGGATTTAAACGGTTGTTAAGGTTAGTTTTTTGTTGTGGGTTTTAGGCTTAGCGTTTCTAAGTTCAAATTGGACAATGCGACTTATAGGGTGGGAAATATGGTAGTTTAAACCTGATTAGTTTATTTACTAACTTGTGTTTGGACGACCTTATTATCCCATGAAGTCGGTGAGTTTGTGAGATCTTTGTCTTTTGTGGAGTCATTGAACGCCTTGTAAGGTTTGATCTGATTTCGATGTACCCATTTAGCAATTGGCTCTTTGCGGCCTTTGCTGATTTTGATTTCGTAGACGACTGAGGACACTTTGTCTGTTATCAGATGAGGTCCAGTCCACCTGGGCATTAGTTTGCGGGCGAGAGTTCCGGTCTCGGACCCTCCTTTCCCGGTTGCTGGGGCGAACGTATAGTACCAGACTCTGTCTCCCACTTGGAGTTCATTGTGAGAGGCCTTTTGGTCGTAGTACGCCTTACGTCCTTCAGCGGATCTTTCCAGGTTTTTCTGGGCGAAAGCAAAAGTGTTTCTGAGGTGTACATTCAAATCTTTGTCTTTGGCATGGCCTAACATCACCCCCCTTTGGTCATGGGGGACCACGAGCACAGGTGAGGACGTCCGTCCATGGGCACAAGTTAGGATGCCACCGTTTAGTTTAAGCTGTTCGCGCAGCTGAGAGAAGACGGTACACAGGAATCGTTTAGGATTTGGCCAACGTATCTTCTTACGTTTACCTCTTTCCGTGTAATTCAGGTGTGTCACAACTGTCGGCGCAGTCGCAGGTGTGTCTGATTGTACAGACTGCGACGGCTCACTGTCATTGTGTGTGTCTTCCCACTTCTTGACTGAAGAGAGGCTCTTTGAGTCTGTGAAAACTATCTCATTTCTGATTAGTTCTAGACACAAATGTCCCTGAACCAAGGTTTCATCGAAAGCTTGGCTGATAGCCGAATTACCTGTCCCAGAGGACAGTACAGCAAACTCGGTGTGGGATCCTTGGATCTCCACACCTTTCTCTACCTGTGGTAGGTAATGTGAGTTTGCCCCCTTCTTGTCTGATGAGGGGTCCTCGTAATCTGCAACAATGATGTCCAAGTGACTGTCAGCGTTTGGTTGACTGTCATTTTCTGGACTCAGATGCCCTTGAACCAAGGTTTCATTGAAAGCTTGGTTGATTGCCGAATTACCTGTCTCAGAGGACAGTACAGCGTCTTCGGTGTGGGATCCTTGGATCTCAACACCTTTCACTACCTGTGGTAGGCAGTGGTCAGGGAGTGCTGAATGTGTCAGCTCACAGAGGAGGTTCTCTTGTTGGGCCAGAGTTTGGTCCAACTTTTGGGTCTCTTCTGTCTCACCTGTAGTTGAAGGTTCACTTACCGGGCTCTCGTCCTCGGATGAGCAGTCCCTTGTGTCCTTTGCGGTACCTGCGGTTAGGCAGTCTGTATCACAACTAGGAGGCACTTTTATTGGCAGGGGTTTTCTCACTGTGCTCCACATTTTCCGTCGACCATAATCTATAATCGCGTTGAAGCGGTTTATAAAATCTTGGCCAACCAAAAATGGGAATGAGTCAAGTTTAGACACGTACACCGGGTGGCGTAGTGTCATTTCGCCAATCTGCATGTGAACCATAGCCATAGCTGTTAGGGTTGTTCTCGTCTCTGCGAGACCCTGTAGCTCAATAGCACATTTCTCAAAGGGTATTTGCCTGTCAACACCGTTAGCGGCGGTCCTCAGCTCCTCGAACAGCTTGGCCGACATAATGGTTATATCAGAACTGCCATCCAGGAGGGCTTCACGCTCAAGGACACCTTCCAGTGTGATAGGCAGGTAAGCTTTCTTAGCCACCCCCCTTTGTATAAAGTTACACAGAAACCTCACAGGTCTTGGCCCACGTTTCTGTTCACGTGTGACTCTGTCTGTGTAATCTTGCTTACTGTCAGCATCTTGTTGGCTGTCAGCATCATGACCTTCAGGATGTTGTTGACTATCAGCAGTTGGTTTGCTGTCAACATCCATGGCAATGTTGGTAGTAGTGTGCGCTGAGTTATTTGTGTGCTCTGAGTCTTTGTGAAAGACAGTGCTACACATCGCTCCAGGTTGGTCAATGTTGATAGTGTCATTATCAATGATAACGCCACTCATTGTATCAGGTTGGTCAAGCACAGTAACATTCAAATCTACTGACAAACTACTTACTTCCTCTGTCTCTTCCGAGCATAGAGGTGTTGGGCCATTATTCCGGGACATTCGTGACTCTTTGCCTGTCTTGAACTGTTCTGTTCGAGGCGCGGGAGGTGCAGTTCCAAGGCTCGGGGGTGTCTGTTGGGACCACGCATAGTTACATGAGTATAGGTCCTCATCCTTCAATTTCTTTTGAAGTCCACCCACCGATTGACCTCGGTTTTCACCCATCTGGTTCGATCTGAACCGTTGTGGGTCTCTTAGAGAGTGAACACCTACCTTTTGTGGTTCGTTGCTTGTCTCAGATTTTTCAATCTGAGGTGCTTCAGGGGCGGGGCTCCCTTTAAACCATTTTGAGTCACTGTTCCAACTGGTACCAACATTTCGGTGTATGTCAGTTTGAAAATCTTGTTCATTCTTGCTAGTATTATCCAACTCTTTTAACAACCGACGCGTGTTCTCCACCACTTCTGAGGTCAGAAGGCCTTTGAGACGATAGTGTTCATTCTCGCTAGTATCATCCCATTCTTTTAACAACCGACGCATGTTCTCTACCTCTTCCGAGGTCAGACTCAGAAAATCTTTGAGACGACGGTGTTCATTCTCGCTTTCTATAGGAGAGTGAACCTCTCCTATTTTTAGCGACTGGGATACGACCTTTTGACCTGGGCACACCTCAGAGGGTGTTTTGTTTTGCATGTGAGCTTCAAAAGCAGTTACAGCGCACTGTTTCATCACTGATTGTTTAAACTGATGTTGTAGCTCAAGGCCTTTTTTGAGACGTTTTTCTTTTTGTCGTTTGCTATTGATGTCACTAACTGTGTGCTCTGAGTTATCCATGTGCTCTGAGTTATCAAAGACAAGGTCACTCAATGTACCAGTTCGGTCATCCTCTGTATCATTCAAGTTTTCAAACAACCAACTTATGTCCACTATCTCCTCAGAGCATAGAGGTATGTTGCCTTTTTCCTGGAACTTCTGTGACCTTTTGCTACTCCCGGACTGTCCAGTCCGCAGTGCAGGGGCAGGGCCTTTGCTCGGTGTAGACCGCGGAGGGTCACTTAAAGAGCGGGCGTCCACCGTTTGTGGTTTTTTGCTTATCTCGGGCAGCTTCGTCCGAGGTGCAGGGACAGGACGTGTGCTCGTCCTTTGAAATCGTTTTATGTACTCTGGGTCTTGTCTGAGCCACTCTGGCTCATTGTTCCAGCGGGCATCTTCACTACGTGGTTTGTGACCATCTTTCTTATCTTTAGGACGTGCGCCCCCCTTTTGAAATCGTTTTAGGTACTCTGGGTCTTGTCTGAGCCACTCCGGCTCATTGTTCCAGTGGGCATCTTCACTAAGTGGTCTGTTAGTTTGAAAAGCATGTTTCTTCTCGCCTTTTTTAGGAGAGGGAGTTGATGAACTTGTCCCTTCCAGCTCCAGCGAGTGGGATTTGACCGCTTCACCAGGGGACACCTGTAAGGGTGTTTTGGTTTGCATGTTAGCTTCAAAGACATTCACAACACACTGTTTTATTTCTTCCATGGTTTGCGTTTTTGCATTAACCACGGTGAGCAACGGAAATCGTATCTTATAGCCGAGATGTAAGAAGAAAGACCACTTAAAGTCTTCATCTTCTTCCATGCCTGGTGTATATTTGTCACCAAAATGAGCTTTAAGGTGCCTGTCGTAAAACATCAAAGGATGTTCATTTTTTCCTTGCACGTCCATTATTGTATTGATTTTGTGTGAAAAATCAAAAGATTGTTCTCATGTTAGTGTTTGCAAATAAATATTCACTTTTAATGTAGCACTGAGTCAAATAAACTAATCAGCTGAGGTTTACGCGTTTCACTGTGTAATAAGTATTCATAGGTACCTTATTTCAGGTTTTTACCCTCAATGAACTTTGTAAAAGTTAAATGCACTCTTGCAGTGTTAACTTTAAAATAGAACTTACGTTCAAACAACAGTTACTAACTAACCCAAGCAGCCTGATTTCCGTTTTTCTTACTCAAACGCTTATAAAAGAGGGCTGACTTAAATGCAATGACTTCACTAAAATGTGACAGGATGCTGCTTGAGCATGCCTTTAAAAAGATGTCTCGCAGTCTCAGTGAAACTGATTTCGTACTGCATTTGACAGTTATCAGGAGTGAAAAAGGACGTTCTGTTCGTTATTTTAAACTTTTCATTTAAAATAAACTGGAGTCATTAATTTTACACAGAAAAACGTTAAAAATGCGATTTTTAACTAAGAGTGTACAGATGTACAACAATTCTGTTTAAAATTCAGAGATGTGAAGAGCTTAATGTGGAAATTCTCTGTTCTCCATCTTTTTATTTTTTTATTTTTTTATTTTAAAATTAAAATAAAAAAATGCTTTTTGAGTGTTATTTTAAATCTCTTCAGTATTTAAAATGAGCACAAATTGTGTGTCTGTACCTCTGTTATACTAAAATTTGTATTTAGAATAAACAGGAGTTTTTGTTTGCGTACAGAACAATTTTAAAAGCTGGTAATTTCACCATAAAATGCTGACTTTTTATGATGTTTTTGAGAAAACTCATCTGTCAACGTCTTTTAACCAACAGGGGGCAGCTTCGAGTCTTAATGTTTGTTATCACGAGGAGACTAAATTTTTCATTCAGTATTTAAACTAAAACTACCTTTTAGAGTTAGTTTCTAGTGTGTTCGTGATAAACGCTCGAACTGCGGTCTTGTCAGAGACAAATTTATGTTGTTAGACAGTTTAGATGGCTTAAATTGAGTTTTTAAACTTTTAGTGAAACCACTTTTCACCGTGTGTGTGTGAACTGCGTCTGCTTGTCACTCAAAGTGCATCAGGAAATGACGACACAAATAGGCGGGTCGACGCAGCGCGTCACCAGCTCTGCTGTGCTGAGCGAGGCGGAGCTCGCCATAGATAGTAGTAGTAGTGTATATATTATCTATGGAGCTCGCTACACAGATACGTGACGTCAACCAATCAATCACAGCGGTTGTAGTTCATTCCAAGCGTTCATGGTAAATGAAGTTTTCTTACCTTCGCCCAATGTAGTACCGGAAATGACGACAAAGTGGGTTGGTCGCAACGGCGTGCGTTCCCACTACAGCGAATCAGCGCTCGCTACGAGTGATTGACAGCTCACAACAGCGAATCAGCGTTCGCCACAAGAGTGATTGACAGCACACAGTACTCGTTTCATCCAATCACAGCTCATAAACAAACGTGTACTCGGACACGTAGCTCTAACGTTAGCTCGCACAACAGACCACAACTTTATAGACTCTTAAAACAACTCAAACGCTTCAATTTAACTCCCCAAAACTCTGAAACGTGCGGCGAACACACCTAGACAGGCCAACTTAGTTACGCTCAGTAACACAGCACTGCAGCTGTTGAACAAACACGGACTCTCTCGGAGCGCGTCAAGGTCGGTACCGGTCCACTTTGTCGTGGATCAGAAACACGGGTCTGAACAGAACCACTATCCGACACGTTCTAACAGTAATATGCTTCTTTGACCTGCTCTAAAATGTAAAATACCACAACAGCAATCTTGTAGATGTTAAATTAGCTTTCAGGCTTCTGACTCGGCGGTCAAACAAAGCTTTGTACAGGAGTCTGCGTGAACTGGACCGAACCAGGACCAGAACCACCACAGACCACGGCTGACAAAACTTCACCTGAATGCTTCCAACAGCGTCTAACAGAGTTGAAACAATAATAATCTCACAGCTTCAAATGATAAAAACATGCAGAATCTGCCTGCTTTGAACACTTCCAGCCAAAATTATTATCCTCAGAGTTTAAAACTTGGATCCTTTTATGCAAACATGACGTTACAGTTCATGACTGAGACCACAGATATCAATAAACTTTCAGAACCACGTACGAAGGCCACCAGATGTAAGAATTATGAGGAGGTCAATATTAATACTGACCTCTTTATCCTTAATTAATCTACTTATTCAGATTGAATAGTAAATTCACGGATTCTGTTCTTTTTCAGTTTACCCAATATTTCTGTGATCTTTATGATGGATAAATAAACAGAGCCATTAAGTGACAAAGACGTTAACTTAGTTTGATATGTCAAAGAGACACTATCATTTATTTAGAATAAATCAACTAAATTAACACCATTACACTTGATTGACATGATTTCACTTTCTTTCAATTTAAAACGTCAGCACACTTAAATTCAACACAACAGACTTCAATATTGGATGTAAACATATTTAGTCTGAGGGCTCTTTAAACTTAAAATAGTTTCCAGCTTAGATTGAGAGGGGAAAGAATAGGAGGAAAGATTTAAGAAGAATTGGGAGGTTAAGAGAGGAAGTTTATCTTGCATTTATGAAACCAGATGACACTCTTCCGTACGCGTCCAGCTAAGATATCATCACACCTCCAGCAAGCAAACAGCTGCTCCTTTACCTTAAGACGTCCGCCTTGGTTCTGGTAAAGAGCTGTGGTCAACTTTAGACTGACAAGTCGTCGGTCCCGCAAGTCCAAGCTGGACTCCACGCGTGTTTACCTTGTCGGTGTCGGTGATACTCGCTTTCATCGGCAAAAGTCGTGGCAGTCGTGGTTTCTTGGCTCAAGATAATTTATTCCAGGAAGGAATAACAAACGCTCGTTCGAGGTGGACTCATAACAGCCTGTTATCAGTCCTTAGCTGAAGACGCAGGTCGTTAGCTCTTGACCAAAACGTACCCAGCTCTTGGGAAAGGTTCACATCTCTTTGAAATTCCCCGCAAACTCTGAAGCGTTCTCGCACAGTTAGAACTTAAAAAGCAGGAACCAAGAGAGGAGTGCACTTGTGTTATCAGGTCCAAGGTTACAGCTAGCAGCAGAGAGAAATGTTTAGGAAAAAGATAGATAAAGCTGGAGCCCTGCTCATGAGACTGTCTCTGAGTTTCTAAACAAAACCGTCCGGTCTCTGTGACCCGAAGGCTTCACCTTTAAACACAGCAGTGAACACAGTTTAACTCTTACAGAATGACACAGCTTAAAAGCACACATCATGAAAATGACAAAAGTTATTCTTTTGATCACATCAGCCTAAAATCAAAGATAGAAATAGTCTCTTATTGGTGACTATGTTATCAGATTATAGCTAAATGAATGATTTTGTAGTAAATGTCTTGCTTTACTGAGAGGTCAGTAAAGGTCATCACTGGACAGTTCAAAGACCTTAATTTGACCCTGGGTAGGTCCACTACATTCCTACTAATAATTCTTATAGCTCTTTTTTGTAAAATAAAAACAGGGTTTGTAATAGTTTTACATGCTTTTCCCCAAACTTCAATACAGTAGATTAAATATGGAACAATCATTACATTATACAATATATTCAAAACTTTGTCATTCAAAAACTATTTTACTTTATACAGTAATGCAATTGATTTTGTTGTTTTTATTCTTAAGTAATTTACATGAGATTTCCATGTCGGCTTCTCATCAATAACAACACCCAAAAGTTTTATTTAATTAACTATGAATTTCAATGTTGTAAATTTTAATGTTGTTGTTTAAAGTTAAAACTATTAATATTGACACAGTTGAGAATTTTATGGCAAGAAAGTTCATGCTCAATAATCCAGGTACCAAATCCAATAATTTTCAGTCGGGTCATCTGGACAGTTTCTTTTTTATAGAAACTGGATGGAGGATGGAGGGTGAAACGTTTCTATAAAAAAGAAACTGTCCAGATGACCCGACTGAGAATTATTGGGTTGAGAAGTTTATGTTTATTTGATGGTGATTTCCATCTTTTTGGAGGCTAAATACAAATACAAGGTGAACATAAATTTATTTGTATAGTTTATAGTTTTTTTAGGCTTTTATATTGTTTATATCGATATCGAATTATATCGTTATCGACCGAAATTAAGAACTATATTGTGATTTTAAATTTGGCCATATTGCTGGGTTTCAGATGACGTAGCAGTGACGTCACAGAATGCAGATGCGGGGCAAGAAGTAAACGCAGCCGTTTCCTTCTGTTGCTGATTCAGCATCAACATGCCTAAATTCTGTGCCGTTTACGGTTGTTGCAACCGCTCTAATCGAGAGATAGATAAAAGTTATTTTCGTGTTCCGAAAGTAGTATGCTACAAGGGGATTAATTTAAAAAAACTTACAGAAAAAAGACGACAAACGTGGATTACAACCTACGGCTAAAAACAGGAGGTGCAGAAACTGACGAGAGTCTGCAGCGACCACTTTGTTACAGGTAAGGGTCGTATCGTTTAAATCATATTTTCAGATATTTTATTGGACAGTAACTAGAAAGACAGGTAAGATATGTTATGCCCTAGCTTGTGTAGTGGTTCAACACTTGGTTGTTCCCAGAAAAAATCCGATTAGAATGCTAATGTTGTTAGCGGTTAGCTTAGTGCTAGGAAAGGCATTTACGTGTTTTACTTTAAAGTGGTGTCTTATATTTAGGTTGTCCGAGTGCAGCAGGTGATGTACATTCCCAAGACTGGGCCCCCACTGTTAACCTGGGGTACCAAAGAAGTAACGAGTGGCCACAAACAGAAGCATCCCTCCGGCGCAGGGAAAGAGCTAAGGCCTGGAAGCTTCTCTGCACTGAGGAGGCCAACAGTCTGGAAGATGAGCTCTGTGAAGAAAGCTTACCAGCCCCTGAAAACGAACGATTCAAAGGTAAAATAATAATAAATAAAAATACTATTTATTTATTTATAGAATTTCTGAACGTAATTTTTAATAATTAAATATTTGCAGATGCAGAATGCCAGACGGATCTAAGCATGGTTGACCTCACAAAGCTGGAGGATGCAGTGAAAGGCTACACAACTGAGATCTGCGACCTTAAGGAAAAAGTCTCAGTGACTAAATTTACTCCTGAAACCTTCCAGAACAACGATAAAACAAAGTTTTATACGGGACTGCCCAACTTTTTAGTTTTGATGCAAATTTTTCAGCTCTGTGAACCTTATACATCAGCATGTCATCACTGTCAGCACTCTCCAAATTTGAGCAATTTATTATGATACTTATGCATCTCAGATTACATCTGCAGCTTCAAGACCTTGCCTATAGATTTAATGTGTCAAAAGCCACTGTGTCTCGAATTTGTTTTAGAACGATTCATGTTCTCCATGAAAGATTACAATTCTTAATAGAGTGGCCTGAGCGACAAGTAATTCAATCAACTATATTTATATAAATATTTTAAGTTTAAATGATTATACATGTATTTATCATTTAAAGTAAATCAAAAGTAAATTAAATCACTAATACTGTTACAGACCATATTTGTACATGTTAATTGTTCATGAAGACAAAAAAAAAATTTACCCAATAAGGTTGAATATTTTTAATTTATTCAATGAACTCCATAACCAATCTTTGTGAATATTGGTCAGTTAAAATGACATGAGTTTTGCTATTGAAATAAAAACATTTTTCTGAAGTAGACTCATTTTGCAACATTTGTGACATATGACATTTGTATGTGCTGTTATTTAACATATTAGAACACCTTTGAAATTCACAAGCTAATCTCATATTGATTTAAATATATCATTTGATTTAACATACTTAACTTTTCAATTAAGATTATTGTAAATAAGATTATTGTAAATAAAAAACAGCTGTCATGACATGTAACAACATCACATGACCCTTCTGCAGAGTGCTTGCTACAGGTGTAGCTGAAACATGTTATGGTAGTGACAAATGTTTTTGGGGAAAAAAAGAGCAACTGTTTAAATTTGTATAAACTTTTCAAACTCCTTTCATCAACTACTCCAAATAACATTCTTGATTCTTAGATTGGTTAGTCACGTGTGGATTTCTGTCCCAGGATTTCAGGTAGGATGCAATGTGTAAAATAGTGCTGAATTTTGGGAACTGCTGTTTCCCACAGCTGGTCATCTGGCAGAATTCTTTCCACATAAATATCATTTTCACTCCATACTACAAAATCACAATATTGTACATCCACAATGTGAATCTGATCCTGGAGCTGATGGTAATAAGGATGGTTCCTATCCAGTTGTACAGAATCTCCAACCTTGACGAGACGACGAGACAAAAACCAGGCTGTCCAGCACACATCCTCAGACCGACTTCATGCTGTTTGCTCTGTGGGCACTGAAGGACAAGACAATGAAACTTAGACATAAAAAATAAATACGGTAGTCTCCAAAACATTTCAATATGATACTTTTTTAAAGATTGTGTTTCACTCATTTCACTATCCAACACCAATGTTAGAAAATGAGACTATATTTATGTCTCTGTCAACCAGGTGTGTTCCACAGGTAAGAATGTATTAATCTGGACTAAGTTTTAAAAGGTGATGGAAAGGTCACACATTTTTTAACTGGAAACAAGGCAACATCCCACAAACTGCAAGACCATCCCCAAAACTACGGCTACATGCTGTGAAATATGCAAACAACAAAGATTTGAGTAAAAAATTATAGTTGTAACATTCATACTGTGAGGTGCGCAAAGTCTGCAGTGCAGTACCCTAATGCATGCTCAATAATCCAGGTAGAAAAATCTAAAAAAGCTAAGTCTGCAGTGCAGTAGTCCAAACCTTTTGAGAAATAAATTTTACCTTGATTTCACACACCCTGGCTCCATGACAGTCACATGAAACGACTCCATCTGGTGAGGCTCCCATGTATGGCCACCTTGAGTAAAAAATTATAGTTGTAACATTCATACTGTGAGGTGCGTCTGCAGTGCAGTAGTCCAAACCTTTTGAGAAATAAATTTTACCTTGATTTCACACACCCTGGCTCCATGACAGTCACATGAAACGACTCCATCTGGTGAGGCTCCCATGTATGGCCACCTTGAGTTTAACCAGCTAGTATCTGAAGTTACAAAGAAGATACGATCACCTTGATGATACTGTATTATCAAAACAAAAAAAATCATAATATTTTCAGTACATTAACTTACCTTTTTAATGGAGTTACTGTAGATCTCTGACCTACAGTGTAGAAATGCATATGACTCAACGTTAACACATACAACTCCAGCACGAATTTGGCTTTACAGAAGCTAAATATATTATTTTTAAGTAGATCCACGCACATAGAAATAACAGGGGGCTAACTAAACTTGTTGTTAGCATTAGCGATAGCGTAGTTAGCATAGGCTAATTACTAAATAAATAATACATCTCACTACTCACCCGGGCAGAAACAAGTCGACAACCATTTAAAGCTTCTTTTGATCCTAAATGGTTAACCCAAAACTCGTCCTCGCCAGTTTATTTAGGGCTTTGGCATACTTGCTGTAATCCATTCTGCTGTGTTTTGAACTGGGGAAAATCACTTCCTGCCCCGCATCTGAATTTCGCGCCACTTCCGGGTCACGTGATTGCAACCCAGCAATCGTCCAGCCCTAGCGTCACGGTGGAGTTTGCTTGGGTTTGACCTCCGTCTGGAGATTGCAGTCATTACGTCACACCTGTCTGCGCTCATAGTGAATCCACTGACAAATGTTTTTTCTGTCTTTCACCAGGTATGGGACACTTAACGTCTTAAAGCAGCCGTCTTCAGTTGGGGACCAGGAAAATCCAAGACTCTTCCTTTGATTCTTTATTTTCCCACAAGAACCAAATAATGATCCTAGATGGGAACACACACACACACACACACACAAACACACACACCACGACCACAGAGTGACAGAAGTCCTCGCACTGTACTGAAACACCATCAGCTTGTTATTGTAGGGTTGCCAAGTATAGTGCCTTTGCACAATGAGTTTTCTGTGTTTAAAAAAAAAATGCTGTGAAATCTGAACATTTACAATTCCTTAAATCTTGTCACAAAGACAAATGTAATTTTAGGCCCAGTCTATACTACTTTGGATAATTTTTAAAACGAGTGCCTTTTATTTTTGTATTTTGGGGTGGGGGTCTATATCCACATGATCAAAGCTGGCGAGCATCCACATTGATGACATGAAAATGCAGGAAAATAAAAATTTAGCTTTGCTTTTAATAAATAAAAAAGGGTGGGCCTTCAGAATTGTACTGTAACAAGCCGCTAAGGGGCGGCTGTGTCTAGTTATGGTACTGGTACCAGTTTTTAGCCCCGCCGACTTCGTGTACCTTAATGGAGCCTTTAAGTCCCGCCCACTTCATTTAACTTAATGGAGCCTTAAAGTCCCGCCCACTTCATTTAACTTAATGGAGCCTTTAAGTCCCGCCCGCTTCATTTAACTTAATGGAGCCTTTAAGTCCCGCCCACTTCATTTAACTTAATGGAGCCTTTAAGTCCCGCCCACTACATTTAACTTAATGGAGCCTTTAAGTCCCGCCCACTTCATTTAACTTAATGGAGCCTTTAAGTCCCGCCCACTTCATTTAACTTAACAGAGCTTTTAAGTCCCACCCACTTTATTTAACTTAATGGAGCCTTTAAGTCCCACCCCCTTCACATAACTTAATGAAGCCTTTAAGTCCTGCCCACTTCATGCAATTTAACTCCGACCTACTTGATGGAATTTGCTGAAGCCTTTAAGTCCCGCCCACTTCACATAACTTTTTGAAGCCTTTAAGTCCAGCCCATTTAATGTAATTTAATGAAGCCTTTAAGTCACGCCTAAATCATGAAACAATGGAGCCTTGCATTCAATTAAAAACTAGAAGTACCTGTTAACTTCTTGTAAATGTTGACTCTTGTTGATTACCATCTTGCAGTGGTGGTCATGTGATGCTATGCTCATGCACGTGTGAGGAGGCGGCACTAGGATCTGATTTGAAAATANAACTTTTCAATTAAGATTATTGTAAATAAAAAACAGCTGTCATGACATGTAACAACATCACATGACCCTTCTGCAGAGTGCTTGCTACAGGTGTAGCTGAAACATGTTATGGTAGTGACAAATGTTTTTGGGGAAAAAAAGAGCAACTGTTTAAATTTGTATAAACTTTTCAAACTCCTTTCATCAACTACTCCAAATAACATTCTTGATTCTTAGATTGGTTAGTCACGTGTGGATTTCTGTCCCAGGATTTCAGGTAGGATGCAATGTGTAAAATAGTGCTGAATTTTGGGAACTGCTGTTTCCCACAGCTGGTCATCTGGCAGAATTCTTTCCACATAAATATCATTTTCACTCCATACTACAAAATCACAATATTGTACATCCACAATGTGAATCTGATCCTGGAGCTGATGGTAATAAGGATGGTTCCTATCCAGTTGTACAGAATCTCCAACCTTGACGAGACGACGAGACAAAAACCAGGCTGTCCAGCACACATCCTCAGACCGACTTCATGCTGTTTGCTCTGTGGGCACTGAAGGACAAGACAATGAAACTTAGACATAAAAAATAAATACGGTAGTCTCCAAAACATTTCAATATGATACGTTTTTAAAGATTGTGTTTCACTCATTTCACTATCCAACACCAATGTTAGAAAATGAGACTATATTTATGTCTCTGTCAACCAGGTGTGTTCCACAGGTAAGAATGTATTAATCTGGACTAAGTTTTAAAAGGTGATGGAAAGGTCACACATTTTTTAACTGGAAACAAGGCAACATCCCACAAACTGCAAGACCATCCCCAAAACTACGGCTACATGCTGTGAAATATGCAAACAACAAAGATTTGAGTAAAAAATTATAGTTGTAACATTCATACTGTGAGGTGCGCAAAGTCTGCAGTGCAGTACCCTAATGCATGCTCAATAATCCAGGTAGAAAAATCTAAAAAAGCTAAGTCTGCAGTGCAGTAGTCCAAACCTTTTGAGAAATAAATTTTACCTTGATTTCACACACCCTGGCTCCATGACAGTCACATGAAACGACTCCATCTGGTGAGGCTCCCATGTATGGCCACCTTGAGTTTAACCAGCTAGTATCTGAAGTTACAAAGAAGATACGATCACCTTGATGATACTGTATTATCAAAACAAAAAAAATCATAATATTTTCAGTACATTAACTTACCTTTTTAATGGAGTTACTGTAGATCTCTGACCTACAGTGTAGAAATGCATATGACTCAACGTTAACACATACAACTCCAGCACGAATTTGGCTTTACAGAAGCTAAATATATTATTTTTAAGTAGATCCACGCACATAGAAATAACAGGGGGCTAACTAAACTTGTTGTTAGCATTAGCGATAGCGTAGTTAGCATAGGCTAATTACTAAATAAATAATACATCTCACTACTCACCCGGGCAGAAACAAGTCGACAACCATTTAAAGCTTCTTTTGATCCTAAATGGTTAACCCAAAACTCGTCCTCGCCAGTTTATTTAGGGCTTTGGCATACTTGCTGTAATCCATTCTGCTGTGTTTTGAACTGGGGAAAATCACTTCCTGCCCCGCATCTGAATTTCGCGCCACTTCCGGGTCACGTGATTGCAACCCAGCAATCGTCCAGCCCTAGCGTCACGGTGGAGTTTGCTTGGGTTTGACCTCCGTCTGGAGATTGCAGTCATTACGTCACACCTGTCTGCGCTCATAGTGAATCCACTGACAAATGTTTTTTCTGTCTTTCACCAGGTATGGGACACTTAACGTCTTAAAGCAGCCGTCTTCAGTTGGGGACCAGGAAAATCCAAGACTCTTCCTTTGATTCTTTATTTTCCCACAAGAACCAAATAATGATCCTAGATGGGAACACACACACACACACACACACAAACACACACACCACGACCACAGAGTGACAGAAGTCCTCGCACTGTACTGAAACACCATCAGCTTGTTATTGTAGGGTTGCCAAGTATAGTGCCTTTGCACAATGAGTTTTCTGTGTTTAAAAAAAAAATGCTGTGAAATCTGAACATTTACAATTCCTTAAATCTTGTCACAAAGACAAATGTAATTTTAGGCCCAGTCTATACTACTTTGGATAATTTTTAAAACGAGTGCCTTTTATTTTTGTATTTTGGGGTGGGGGTCTATATCCACATGATCAAAGCTGGCGAGCATCCACATTGATGACATGAAAATGCAGGAAAATAAAAATTTAGCTTTGCTTTTAATAAATAAAAAAGGGTGGGCCTTCAGAATTGTACTGTAACAAGCCGCTAAGGGGCGGCTGTGTCTAGTTATGGTACTGGTACCAGTTTTTAGCCCCGCCGACTTCGTGTACCTTAATGGAGCCTTTAAGTCCCGCCCACTTCATTTAACTTAATGGAGCCTTAAAGTCCCGCCCACTTCATTTAACTTAATGGAGCCTTTAAGTCCCGCCCGCTTCATTTAACTTAATGGAGCCTTTAAGTCCCGCCCACTTCATTTAACTTAATGGAGCCTTTAAGTCCCGCCCACTACATTTAACTTAATGGAGCCTTTAAGTCCCGCCCACTTCATTTAACTTAATGGAGCCTTTAAGTCCCGCCCACTTCATTTAACTTAACAGAGCTTTTAAGTCCCACCCACTTTATTTAACTTAATGGAGCCTTTAAGTCCCACCCCCTTCACATAACTTAATGAAGCCTTTAAGTCCTGCCCACTTCATGCAATTTAACTCCGACCTACTTGATGGAATTTGCTGAAGCCTTTAAGTCCCGCCCACTTCACATAACTTTTTGAAGCCTTTAAGTCCAGCCCATTTAATGTAATTTAATGAAGCCTTTAAGTCACGCCTAAATCATGAAACAATGGAGCCTTGCATTCAATTAAAAACTAGAAGTACCTGTTAACTTCTTGTAAATGTTGACTCTTGTTGATTACCATCTTGCAGTGGTGGTCATGTGATGCTATGCTCATGCACGTGTGAGGAGGCGGCACTAGGATCTGATTTGAAAATACAATATGGCAGCTCCCGTAAATAAGGTCTCATAGCTTCAACTCTCGGAAAAGCCAGAGTCGTATTGTCGCTGGAGTGTGTGACACTTACCGCTTCGTCGTCATATCTGCAAAGCTTCAAATCAGTTTTTAAAATTCTCCACACTCCAAAACGTTTTTAAAAGTCAAATTTGTCCCTTTAAAAACACAGTTTGTGTGTGAACGCAGCAGATGTTTTTCAAAATATCCATAGTATTATAGAACCAGGGTCTTTAGTTTTATACTCTATAAATTTAAAAAATTTAAAGTTTCCACATTCCATAGAGTTGGGGGTCAGACCAGTCTCCTTCCTCTTACAGATTATTATCCATCTCTTTGTTTATTTTTTTTATTATTACTATTTATATTTAAAGAGAAAGCTTCGCCACATTGCTATTTTATTCATCATTCACCTGTTCAGGATAGAAATGTAAGCACCTCTAGAATTTAGCCTAATTCACTTTTATTATGTTTTAACAATAGAGCAGCGATGGTCTGAGTAATATAAGTTAGCACGTGATGTTTTGAATATCATAATGTATCATTTATAACACTTTTTATACTCTTAATAAAAGGTATTTTTTGCTTTTTTTCTAGTATCCAGAACTATTCACCAACAGGAAGTTGATAGGAGGGTTTGATATTCAAAAGGCAATTATGACTTTTTATTATCCTTTGTCAGTTTTATTTAATTTTGTATGTGGTTTATCTTATCGAGCTGTTTATGAAGCTTTTTTTCCAATCGCTTAAAATAAAAACTGAACATTCCTTTTAAAATGACGTCTTCGCTGCTTAAAGCTTTGTGTTTTATTTTCGTAAAATTGCGAATCAACCAACTTTTTGTACTCTGCCTTTACGCACATTTTTGTTTCTTCTTTGGTCAGCAATATTTTCCAAATGGAAGGTGTGTAAAGTAAAATCAGGGTGCCTGCGCATATTGTAAGATACCTGTGCAAGGACATGTACCACTATGGAAACCCTCCTGCCTTATGATTGCAAAAATTAAAAAAAGCATTTCCAACTGAGCGCATCACACCAACAGGATGGTTTTGAGAGGTGTGATGTTAATTTTTTCGCTGACGTGTTCTCGAGCGGCTCGTAGTGTTTGTGCGGCGCCAGCCTCGGTGCGAACATGACCGGTTTGTCAGGGCATTAAATTGATTAATGTTACTGCTCAAGAGTCTGACAATCACATTCCACGGCTCCTGAAACGAGCAGGGGAGCCTGACCAAAATATTCCAAGAGTGAATTAATGTGACGTTTGTTTAATTTTTTAATACAGTGGTTTTTACTGTGCTGTTTTTTTTTTTTACAACTTTGTTTCTATTTCATGTTTCTTTTTTTTCTTTTTTACCTATAGGCACTTGTTTGTGTAGCGCAAAGCCTATGCACAACACATCTGTACCTGTATCTACTCTATCTCCCAATGTCATGACATTTTTCAAGTGGATGAATGTTTTTATCATGTATCCTTGACTAAACAGCAACAATAAAGACATTGAGATAATCCAAGTTGTTTCCTTTTCTTTACTCCTATACTGCATGTATGAACTGAGTTGCATACTTGCATGTTTTGTTCAAATGAAACTTATTGTATCCTGATGCATGCTCAGTAATCCAGGTAGAAAAATCTAACAAAATAAAATCAGGTCCTCTGGATGGTCTGCAAAAGGAGAAATCCCACACAAGACAGGCCCTGGAGCAATGTGGATATCCTAACTGGCCCTTCCTGAAAGCTAAGCTCGCCCCCTGACACTGTTGTGTTGGTATTCTCTGTTGCAGGCGTAGACTTAATACTGCCTAATGCTGAAACCAGCACCAGCAACATTCCTGCCACTGTCAATCTGTTTGTTGTTCCACAGTTTCAGCCAAACGTCGACTGACCGCATCCATTAAAGCAAACGTTCCCTCAATACCCCAGCTATGGTTGCACTCTTCGAATTCTTTCTGGGTTTCCAGTCGGTGCTTTTCCACAGCTAAGATATTTATTTTCTATCTCTCGTTTTTCCACGTTGATCTTTTCAGCCGCACAGCCTGATGACAGAAGTAACAACCGCAAAGGGCCTTCACATGCGCCACAATATTTAAATTTGAGCAGCTATGCAAGAGAGCTGAAGGAGAAGCATGAATTTAGGACTGTAACCAGATTCCGAGAAGGTGCAAATACTGTATGGAGAGTGAACGTGCAGCTGGCTATTTGAAATTCCTAGGAAAGAAGAAAAGTCAGACTCAAACTAGTGAAGCGAAGGGTTCATTCAACCTTTATTTAAGCTGACCATGTGGATGCAATTTAACTTTTATCATCCATTTATTAATGCTCATATGAGGATAAAACCAGTGGTTTACTCTACATTTTTGTAGTTGGTATGCTGTGCTTAGAAACCAAAATACACCAGTTAGTACAATGTAATTGTCAATGTATTTTGATTGTTTAAGCATGTTGAACATTTCTCTGATGCTTATAGTAAAACAAACTTTGTGCAACAGTGGACTTTGTATTAAAAACATGTTCTATAATTTATAAAACGGCATCAAAGCAAAACATGTTCAAGTATCAAGTAGTAAGTACAAACATATTAATTATACAAAAAAAAAAAAAGGTTGAACTAACTCAGTGTGTCAATAATAATAATAATAATAATAATGAATTCAATTTATAACGCACTTTTCATTAGTGAAAATCTCAAAGTGCTACACACATTCATACACCAGTAGTGGCAGACTACCATGCAAGGTGCTTTCCAGTCCTACCGGGAGCAACTCGGGGTTAAGTGTCTTGCCCAAGGACACAACGACACATGGTGTGGGGAACCGGGATTCGAACCGCCAACCTTCCGATCGGGGGACGACTGCCATTACCACTACGCCACGGCCGCCCAATCAATAAAATGTTCCAAATGTGTTGACAATGACATGGGCTCGTGTCATTGGATACTTCTAAGTGGATATACTGAAATTCCCAAACTTTTCTAGTGGGTATACTGTACTATTATATTGGTATTTTATAACCGCGTATCGCATAGACCACCGCTGGATAAAACTTATTTCAAAGTCCAGCGAGCTGCTGTTGCACCGTTCCCCAAAACAGCAGCTGTCAAAAGTGCAACATAAATAGGCTGGAAAATGTTGGACGCAGGTCATTGATTTTGAGGTGAGCCAGAGTCATTGTCTGGAGGAGTAGCTCCACACCTGTTCAAGAGCTCGCTCTATTACTGTATTCTTAAAAATAGACCTTTGCTTTCCGCCCCCAGCCCCACTCTACAGCCATAATGACATTGGTTTGTGTGATCTGGTGGTACACCGTCCATGTTACGGATGCACTCAGTCGTGAAACCCTTTGACCACGACCTTGACCTCAAACCTCAACGTTGTTGCCAAGTTAGATTATCAGTTAAGCAACTGTTGTAAAAATCCAGGATATTAAGTTTGTTTATGCTGTTTACATCCTCAAAATACCTTTGAAGACAAGCAGGGCCGGATTAACAACCCCAGGGGCCCCTGGGCACCGAAGCTCACAGGGCCCCCTCCCTAACCAAACACCCATTTTACTATATATATATATATATATATATATATATATATATATATATATATATACTACTGTATTGTATATATAATACTACTGTATTGACATCATTCAGCAGCAAATCACATCCATCCATCCTTCATCAGCAAATGATGTCAAACATGAACACTTATGAAAGAGCAGCAGCTACTGCATTGACATCAATCAGCAGCAAACCAGTAGCAAATCACATCCATCAGAAACATGTTGCAACCATAGTGACACCAGTGCCTTGGTGTGCAGTCCATGTCCACGTGCATGAAAAACAAGTCCATGAGCTCTAAGAAAGCTCGAAGCAGCAGAAAAAGAATTCCCTTACTTTGATTGAAGTGTAGGTAGACAGTCTGTATGATGTTTTTCTCAAGTTCAAACCTGGATCACATGGAACTGCTTAGCCATTGCTCAACCATGAATGATGGGAGCATTTGAGGCCAGGTGTGAGTTCAGGTGTTCTGTTGGGGAGGTCAGCTGCCTGAAGAACTTGCATCCACTTCTCTGCTGTTCCCTGGGACTGCCACCTTTCTTTCTCCTGAGGTGAGGTGGTGAGGTGGTCTATCAGGCTGTTTGCAGTCACACATTCCTCATACAGCTCATCCATAGACATGTTTAGCCTGCCAAAAGGTGTTAAAGTTCATTAGTGACACATAGCCTAGGTTATGTAGTGATAAATAAATGGAAAAGCGTGTATTGTTTATATTTATAAATTTAGCATTGTATGTAAACTACATTTTGAAATGTATTTATTAATTACCTATATGAACTGTGATTTTTTTAAAAGATGGACAAGGTTGTATGTTTGCATAGTGTAAAGTAAATTCACAATTATGTATTTATTTGTACGTGTCAATTGTACACTTTTGTTTATAACTATCAATAATTAAACATGGTTCACCACTACACTGGAAATTATTGAATAATTTGAACTTCTGTTTGAATTTAATGCTATGAACTTTTTCCTTTTTGTTACATTTACTATGAATTTCTCACAGGGCAGATTAGAGCCAACATGGAGGACTCACCAACATATATATTATTATTATTATTATTATTATTATTATTATTATTATTATTATTATTATTATACATATAATATTGTCCAGTATGTGATGCTGCAGTCATGTTACTGAGCTCCCACTGATGGGCTAACCTGGTTCCACCACCTGCAGCAGGATCCTCAGACAGAACAGCTGGTGGGATGTCCTGGTATCTGCAGCCCTCTCTCCATTTGTTTCTTCATGGACATGGAGCTGTGACATTATGTTGTGCCTCTTCCTCAGCAAAAAGTTCCTCCAGTGGAGACTTTCTGGACAGACTGCAGGAAGTTCCTAAACAAACAACAGGTTTATCAGTATTATCAGTAAAAAGAGATTATTAAATCATTTTTAAGACTGAGAAAGTGTACAATTATTAGCTCTGTTGTTATTGCCTAACTAACCTATTCAATAATTCTTCAAACTGTGACATCCACTCATAATGGAATGAAAGAGAACATAAACAGAAATTATATAATACTGAAAACTAGAGACATTAAGACATTTTAAAAGACACAGAGAACTTTAAATGAATTAAGAATGTTAATAAGTGTTGGATTTCAGTGCAATGTAAGTGCAATCCATGGTTGAATTCACATCTGAAAAGGGATGCAACCTTTTCACAACATATTCTGTAACTGTTTTGTGGCATTCTTCATTCATTTACACTGACGTTTTTACCTTGGACAGTCACTGGTGAACACTGTGAAGCCATTTCAGGTCGTTTGTCTAAGAAAAAAAAACGAGCTAACGTTAGCATTGTGTTTGTATTGAGCTGACTTACCGCTTTAAGCGGAGTATAACTTGTTAGCTGCCTTAATGTTGGTATGAGATGTAGTTTATAGTTTATTTATTTACCTGATGGAGCCAAAGAGGTAGCGATTAGCGAAAAGTTCGGCGGAGCGTTTTGCAGACGGACCACTCTGTACTTCCGGTCGGATACGAAGCGAAAATAATCCGGTGGAGCGCGTCAAAGACGGGACACTATTTTACTTCTCCACCCTCCTTTGCATGATAGAAAATTATTGCAAGTGCTGCACTGACCTGACTGCTCATTTTTTATTAATTAGTACGCTTTCGATCCCGGAGGCACACTTCCGGTGGATTCTTCTTCGTTGGTTTTCGGTGGCGGCTACTTCCGGTCGGCTAACTAGCATCGAAAATAGGAATCGCAAATTAATATTTTGAACGATTCCGGGAAAACCGGACAGTTAGTCCCGGTTCCGAACGATTCTCGATGCCCAACCCTATTTAAAATCTAAGGATATTTTATTTTCTTTCTTCCCCAAAACTGCAGTGGGCTCTCTGCGTTGGGCCCCATGGTGGGCGTGGGCCCCTGGGCCCGGGCCCAGTCGGCCCTGCTGATAATCCGGGCCTGAAGACAAGGTGACTCCTAGGGATCATACGAGCAGCTAAATGTGAAATCTTAACTTGGCTTCTGCAGAATTTGCTTATTGTTCCATTTGAAACTAAACTTCCAAACTTGCTTTTACTTCCTAAACCTTTTACTTTTACTTCCTAAACCTAATTACCAGTAGGTGCTTATTTCTAAACCTAACCACAAAAGGTAATGTGTAGAGTTGGGTGTTATTACCAATAATAAATAAAGTTAAGAAACCCTATATCAGGTGGATAATAAAAGGGTGCTGCCTTGCTAGGCAGTCCCCAGTAAATAAAGTTAAGAAACCCTAAGTCTGTTGGATAATAAAATGATGCTGTACTTTAATGGTCAAATTAGCTGCATTTTTCCGGGGCTGTGCAGCTAAATTAAGCTGATTTGATGGTTTCTCCAAGCGAGCAGAACAAAGGTAATAGCCACTTTTACCTATTAATTGACACAACGGCATGCTCTATTGCTCGAGTGCCATCTTGCGGCTGCAAATTGTAGTGTTCAATATTTTCAGTCAGAATGAATGAAAACAGCAATATCTCAGCTAAAAATTGTTTTATAAATATGGGAATAAATCATATGTCGCTTCTGCGTATAAGTTGCAGGGTTTCAAATTATGCAAAAAATCGCGACTCATAGGGCGAAAAATATGTTGCATCTGGTAGTCAGTTTGGTTATAAGAAGAAGAAGAAAAAAAACTAACTTGGTTATGTTCAGGAAAACGAAGTACAGGTAGTCCCCGATTTACGAGCGAGATCCGTCACAACGAGGCGCTCGTAAACCGGAAATCTCGTAATTTGGAACGGCCGCCATTTCTCTCGTAAATCCGGAAATCCGCTCGTAAATTGGAACGGTTTTCGCTAGCGCGCCTAAAAACACTCTATTTTCATCTAAAAACTACTTTTGAGTGCATAAAAATGATCGGAAACGTGTGTTTATATGCTTAACTAACTAACTGTAGTGAAAAAACACATGAAAACTCAGTATTTTTTTCGTTTTTTCCAAAAATGTGCAGCTCGTAAGTCTGGAACCTCGCAGATCAGAGCGCTCGTAAATCGGGGACTACCTGTAGATGACGAGGCTGTTGAAAAACTGCTATGAGGTAGAAAAAAATTAATACAATAGTAAACTAGAAAGTTCCTGGAGAAACTTTGACAGGGGCTGCTACGTTGCGTCTGTTTTATGTATTGTGATTTGCTCCGAGCTACTACCATAACAACTTTCAGCTGCAAATAAATCAATGAGTTAGTTATTTGTTTATTTTAAGCTATGGTAGCCATCATGAATTTTTGAGTTGAATTCAGTATGTAGCCTAATTGGGAACGTTCTGATCTATAACATCCACGTGGACAATTCTTCTTCACCTCTGGCAACAGATTTTAAATCTCTTCTGGACTCTCTTAATCTCACTCAACATGTTGACGCCCCTACGCACAGCAGGGGGCATACTCTGGATTTGGTGATTACAGACACTGTACTCATCAATAACTTATCTGTATATGACCTGGGTGTCTCAGACCACAGGGTCATCTCCCTGGAAGTGCCTTCATCTTCGCCTGCTTCAAATCCAAAACGACCCATCCAGTTCCGTGACCTTAAAAACATCTCCCTTGATGTTTTGTCTGCTGATCTTCACACACTGACCGCTGTCAATCATCCTTCTGCAGATGACTCTGTGGATTACTACAACCAATCTCTTCGGGAGCTCCTGGACCTACACGCCCCCTTAAAGACAAGACTGGTGTCTTTCTCGCGCTCAGCTCCTTGGTACACTGATGAGCTGCGCAAGATGAAGGCAACTGGCCGTGCTATTGAGAGACGTGTAAAATCATCTGGTCTGTCTGTGCATAAGCAGGCATATAAAGAACATCAGAAAGCATACGCCTATTCTCTTAAAGAAGCACGCTCCAAATATTATTCTAACATCATCAACACCTGCCCTGGAAACTCTAAACAGCTCTTCTCCACAATCACTCGTCTGCTTAATCCCATTAAGCAAACTCTTGAGGACTCTGCTCAAAAATGCGACCTGTTTCTTTCATCTTTTAAAACCAAAGTTGACACTATCAGATCTCAGCTCCACAACCTCCCCGTTCTCAGTGTGCCACCCACCCGTCTGCATTCTGGGACCCTAAACAGCTTTGACGAAGTTGTTCAGAGTGAGGTGGAGGCCATCATCAAGAAAATGAAGCCTTCATCCTGCGCCCTGGATCCTTTCCCCTCTTCTCTCATAAAAACCAATCATTCTGCAATAGGCCCACTTATCACTCAAATAATAAATCAGTCTCTACAATCTGGTCATGTTCCACTGCCTCTAAAAACCGCCATCATTAGGCCTCTTCTGAAAAAATCTAATTTGGATCCCGACATTTTTTCTAATTACCGCCCAATTTCACACCTCCCTTTTCTGTCTAAAGTGCTGGAAAAAGCTGTTGCTGCTCAGCTGCAGGATCACCTACAACAACACTCCCTGTATGAGAAGTTCCAGTCTGGATTCAGGGCAGCTCACAGTACAGAGACTGCATTGCTGAGGGTTACCAATGATGTCCTCTTGGCTGCTGACACTGGCTCTCCCTCCATCCTTGTCCTCCTTGACCTCACTGCAGCCTTCGACACTGTGGACCATAGTATCCTCCTCCACCGTCTTCATGTGGAGGTCGGTCTCTGCGACACAGTCCTGGACTGGTTCAAATCTTTCCTCTCCAATAGGCTGGAATGTGTTAGTCTTGGCAACGCCACGTCCCAGACAGTTTGTGTCTCCTGTGGTGTCCCTCAGGGGTCGGTTCTGGGGCCCCTGCTGTTTTCCCTTTACATGCTGCCTTTAGGTCAAATTATTAATCAGTTCAACATTTCTTTTCACTGTTATGCCGACGATACACAGCTTTACATCAGGACTGGAGCATCCTCATCTTCCACCTTGTCATCTCCATCTTCACTCACTGCCCTCTCTGCCTGCCTGGAGGCAATTAGGGCATGGATGAATCAGAACTTTCTTCAATTAAACTGCTCCAAGACTGAGGCCATACTGATTGGCACCCCTCACCAGGTACAAACATCTCCTATAACAAGACTTTCCTTTTCTGGACAAGACATCCCCCTCTCCACCTCTGTTACTAATCTTGGAATAAAAATGGACTCCAATCTTACATTTGAAAATCACATTAAGCATCTGTTTAAAACTTGCTTCTTCCATCTTCGAAACATCTCCAGACTTCGCCCATCCCTAACTTTTTCCGATGCTGAGAAGCTCGTCCATGCTTTTGTCTCCTCCAGGCTCGACTACTGCAACTCCCTGTTTATTGGAATCCCTGGCAAAAACCTTCAGAAACTTCAATATATTCAAAACAGTGCAGCAAGGATCTTGTTGAGAGTTCGTAAATTTGAACATATTACGCCCATTCTCCATAACCTTCATTGGCTTCCTGTCGCCTACAGAATTCAGTACAAAACTGCTCTCATTACACATCAATGCTTACACGGAACTTCACCAGATTATCTGAAGGATATTCTTATTCCATACTCATCCACCCGTTCGCTGCGGTCACAGAACAGCAATCTCCTTCACATTCCGAGAACCAAATTAAGGACCATGGGAGACCGGGCTTTCAGTGTGGCTGCCCCCCGCCTGTGGAACTCTCTTCCTGAATGTCTAAGAGCCCCACAGTCTGTGGTTGACTTTAAGAGCGACTTGAAGACCTTTCTTTTCGACCAAGCATACTCTACCTCCTCATGATTCTACTTTTGATCTTAGCTGATATTGTTATTGATTTTAATTGTTTTATTATTTGTTTTATTGTCATTTAATTCTGTTGCTCCTTGTAGCACTTTGAGATTTTCATTAATGAAAAGTGCGTTATAAATTGAATTCATTATTATTATTATTATTATAACCACACCAAACTTCAGCTCTATATGTGAAAAAATATCTGAGTTAAAGCCATTTAATTTAGCTTTGGTGGTCATCTTGAATTTGTTTTGTTCAATTCAGTATTTATTGGGCATTGCTCTCATCTACCACCACACCAAATTTCAGCTTAATATCTATAAAAAATGGCTGATTTATAGTATTTTTCTTTTTAGCTCGGGGGGCCATGTCATATTTTATATTTGCATTTAAATTGTATAATAACTCGTTCTCGGCTACAATCATACCACATTTCAGCTCAATATCTCAAAGAATGACTGAGTTAGTCCATTTTTGAGTTTTCTGAGGTAGCTGTGGCAGCCATCTTTATCCAAAATGGCTCCAAAATGTTGTGTTTTGGTCAGAGACCTCTTCACTCTGTCATGTGACCTTACCGTGGCAGTTAGAAGCTCATAACAGATCTGTCAACTGTCAATGAGAAAAATGGCTTCTTTGTGAAATACGTTGCCTTGGAAATTTAAAACTCTAATAAAAGTAATAGCACACGTCATGGTGCCGAGCCCGAGCCGGTTTACAATGTGGCAGTGGCGGCCCGTGAAATGTCCACCAGAGGGAGCTATGTCTTTTAAAAAAAGGTAGAATAGATATAGTTTTGTTGGGTGCCAGCACACGAGGGGGTGGAAGGGAATGAAAGAGCAGATAAACTTGCTAAAAAAGCATTGAAAGGAGAAATAACAGTTAAATAACAGTTAAATTAAATAACAGTTAATATACCATTAGGGAAAGGAGAGGGTAAGGAAAAGAAAAAGAAAAATGGCAGAAAAGATGGAATGAAGACAAGAAAGGAAGAAGATTATTCAAAATACAAAAATCAGTTACAATAAATAATTATAGAGAAAGATGTAGAAGAGAAGAGGTGATAGTAATGGCCATACACTTCTAAATGACACAATGTTCATGATGGGGAAAAGGAATAACAGTAGATGTGAGGAATGTGGGGATACAGAAAGTGTAGAACATGTACTGATGGAGTGCACTAAAATATACAGATGATAGGGAGAGATTGAAAGAAAAAGTCAAAGAGACAGGGAGAGTTTGGAGTTTTGGAGGAATATTAGGCACTGAAGGTGATAGGGATAAAATAAATATTAGAAAAGTATTGTTTAAATATTTACAAAATATCAACGAGTTATAACGAGAGTCAATGGATAGATCAAAGCGCCCCCAAACAGGAAAAACGTCATCAATCAAACAATATAACTCATCATTACTCATAAAATATGTATCCTACACAACTAAAAACATATACAGTATGCATATATTTCAAAATATTTTTATTTCATTATTTCATTTTTACAGTATATATATATTTTTTTTTAAAGTCTTCAATGTAAACTGGTCCAGAAGTTCTAGTGGGGCAGTGCCCTAGCGCCCCCTATTGGACGGCCGCCCCTGTACTGTAATGTGGGATTGCACATTGTGGTTCGGACCACATTCAAGTTGATAGAAGAGCAAGACCCTTTTCAGGTGGATAATAGGGTGCTGCCTTTCTGTGGGAGTGGTGGTGCAGAGGTTAAGAAGGTGAGCTTGTGATCGGAAGATCGCCGGTTCAAGCCCAGGTACCAACAACATCAAAAATGAGGGTGGGATAAGTGAAGCAGTCACACCTGTCTCCACCCTCATCTGCCCCACTCTGGGCCCTTGAGCAAGGCCCTTAACCCACACCATCTGCTTCCCCAGGAACCCTAGATATCTGCTCTCTGCTCCACACAGAGCTGTGGTAGCTCGGTGGTCTGTGGTCGGTGGTTGTGTCAGGAAGGGCATCCGGCACAAAAAAAAAAATTGCCAAGTCTTCATGCGACTAGTTCGCTGTGGTGACCCCTGATGAAGGGAGAAGCTGAAAGAAGAAGAAAAAATATAGGGTGCTGCCTTTCTAAGCAGTCCCCATAATAAAGTTAAGAAACCCTAAGTCTGTTGGATAATAAAAGTCAGAGTCAGAGAGTCTTTATTGTCATTTGCACCGCATGTGGTACATGTGATGAAAACGAGATTATGTACACGGGGTCCCAGTTACATCCAACAACAAATGCAAGAGAAAAACAGTAATAACATCTAGAATTAACTAAGAAAAACATCAACTAGTAATACACTAAGCTCTAATGTAGTGGAAAAACATCATTATAAACAGCAGCACGAACATGAGTCTGTATGAGCAGATGGTCACAAATGAACACAGCAACAAGAAAACAGATCAGCATCAGCATGATGTGATATTTTGCAGTGTTTATTCTTATTATTTATTTATTCATGAGTCTAACAGCCTCAGGGTAGAAGCTGTTCCTCAGTCTAGTGGTTCTACATTTGATGCTCCTCAACCTCCGTCCTGAGGGGAGTGGGGCAAAGAGTGAGTGTGCTGGGTGAGTGAGGTCTTTCATGATGCAGGTGGCTCTTTTCCTGCATCTGGAGGTGTAAATGTCTGTGATGGTGGGGAGACTGACTC
>JBBPBX010004109.1:56892-78561 GCA_038048925.1 Garcialebias charrua | reverse complement strand
AGCTAAGGCAAAGCAGAGGGCGTACAATGAGTTGTATGGGAGACTGGACACTAAAGAGGGCGAGAAGGACTTGTACCGATTGGCAAGACAGAGGGATCAGGCTGGAAAGGATGTGCAGCAGGTTAGGCTTATTAAAGATGGGAATGGGAATGTTCTAACAAGTGAGGAGAGTGTGATGGGAAGATGGAAGGATTACTTTGAGGAGCTAATGAATGAAGAGAATGAAAGAGAAAGAAGAGTGGAGGTCATAGAAACTGTGGACCAGGAAGTGGGAAAGATTAGTGAGGGTGAAGTCCGGAAAGCTTTGAAAAGAATGAAGAAGGGGAAGGCAGTAGGACCTGATGACATACCAGTGGAGGTTTGGAAATGTCTTGGAGAGGTGGCAGTGAGGTTTTTGACTCAAATATTTAATGGAATATTTGAGGGTGAGAAAATGCCTAAAGAATGGAGAAGAAGTGTGCTGGTTCCCATTTTTAAGAACAAGGGTGATGTACAGAGTTGTAGCAACTACAGGGGAATTAAGTTGATGAGCCACACAATGAAGATCTGGGAGAGAGTTGTGGAAGCAAGGCTTAGACAAGAGGTGACTATCTGTGAGCAGCAGTATGGTTTCATGCCAAGAAAGAGCACCACAGATGCCATCTTTGCTTTGAGGATGTTGATAGAGAAGTACAGAGAGGGTCAGAAAGAACTCCATTGTGTGTTTGTGGATTTAGAAAAAGCATATGACAGGGTGCCAAGAGAGGAGGTGTGGTATTGCATGAGGAAATCTGGAGTGGCAGAAAAGTATGTTAGACTGGTACAGGACATGTATGAAGACAGCAGGACAGTGGTGAGATGTGCTGTAGGAGTGACAGATAGCTTCAAGGTGGAGGTGGGATTGCATCAAGGATCGGCTCTGAGCCCCTTCTTGTTTGCTCTGGTGATGGACCGACTAACAGATGAGGTCAGGCAGGAATCCCCATGGACTATGATGTTTGCAGATGACATTGTGATATGTGGTGAGAACAGGGAACAAGTGGAAGAGAACTTGGAGAGGTGGAGGTATGCACTTGAAAGAAGAGGAATGAAAGTCAGCCGTAGTAAGACAGAGTACATGTGTGTGAATGAGAGGGAGGCCAGTGGAACAGTGAGGCTACAAGGAGCAGAGGTCACAAAGGTGCAGGACTTCAAGTACTTGGGGTCCACTGTCCAGGAAAATGGGGAATGTGGTAAAGAGGTGAAGAAGAGAGTCCAGGCAGGATGGAGTGGATGGAGAAAAGTTTCAGGAGTGATTTGTGACAAAAAGGTGTCAGCAAAGGTCAAAGGAAAAGTTTACAAGACAGTGGTGAGACCAGCTATGTTGTATGGTCTGGAGACAGTGTCATTGACAAAAAGACAGGAGAAAGAACTGGAAGTAGCAGAAATGAAGATGCTGAGGTTCTCCTTAGGAGTGACAAGGATGGATAAGATCAGGAATGAGATAATCAGAGGTACAGCACATGTTGAACAACTGGGAGATAAAGTTAGGGAGGCCAGACTGAGATGGTTTGGACATGTCCAGAGGAGGGACAGTGGGTATATTGGTAGAAGGATGTTAGAAATGCAGCTGCCAGGAAAAAGACACAGAGGAAGGCCAAAGAGGAGATATATGGATGCAGTTAGAGAGGACATGAAGGTAGTTGGAGTGAGGACAGAGGATGCAGAGGACAGAGTGAGGTGGAGGAGGATGACTCGCTGTGGCGACCCCTGAAAAGGGAAAAGCCGAAAGAAGAAGAAGAAGAAGAAGACTGCTGGACTAGCGAAAGCTAGTCCGGCACGTTTTCTCTAACCTCGAAGTTTTTTTTTCTCCTATCTCCACAGACTGCTTCGCTCGACGGCGCTAACTGCGTCACACTGCTACCCCTGCTAATTCGTAGTGGGCTAGCCAGCAAAAGCGACACGACGGAGGAGACGTCTAAACAAATTAAAAGAAAAAGGATTCTGGAAGGACTCGCTTGCCTTATCTCGGACATGCCTCCTGAAGAGTTTAAGAAGTATTAATGTTTTTCTGACTAAATGTTTATCAATTTTTAAGAGTTAATGCTTAATGCAACACAAAAACATTTTAGTTTTTCATTAAAGCCTTGAAGAGGGGGGGGGGGGTTGTGTGGCTTTGCTTCAAAGGTCCAGAGTTTTCTTTGAAAGATTAAGGGCCCAATCCTTCTCGAAAAACTGGTCTTTGATGGAATGAATGCATATCACCCATCTCACTTCAAGCTTTGCAGTTCTTCTGAAAGGGAGTTATGTTGATGAGCACAGCTCAGCAATTAAGGGCAAACTGACCTTATAGCTGATAGATGAAACAGAAAGCTTTTGACAGTGCCTGGTACTATCTTGAAAAACAAAGTTTGATTGAAAACATGTTTGATGGGAGTGAATGCTCACAACGGTATAAATTGAGAAGCGCTCGGATAAACAATTTGAGGGTCTGCTACGAGTTTTGATCAGACGTCCAGCTGCATGATGTATATTCCAAGCCAAACTGTGAGGCCCTTCCAGTTTGTGTCAAGGTGAGGAATAATGAGTTACATCAATGCTTGAGTTTGTGTGTACGGTTAGTACTGTAGCGAGATTTAAATAGACACGTTTATCTTAGCAGGAAAACTGTTTGACTTGTATATCTGAAGAGATGTACAACTGTTTGTGTATCTGAACATGTATGTTTTTACTTTTTTCTGTCACAAGACTTCTTTAATAAATATCCATTATTTTTAATTAAGTCTGTTTGTTTTCTTCCAAACCAGTGAGTGTGCCCACCTTTCACGGACTGACAAAGATGATAAAACATTAACTATTTGGGGTTGATCTGAAATTTCATAGAACATTTAATGGCGACGAGCGAGGATGGGATATCTTATCTTTATTTGTAAAGCACATTCCAAGGTGCTTAAAAAGATGGATGAAAGGGTACACACTGGCTGTTTGGAGAAAAAAAGGAAAAGTGTGAAACTATGTTCTTGGAAGCCTTTGTTGTTTTGGAAGCGGATGAGAGATTCCCGCTGTTGAGAGCTGATTAGTTTGGATCAGCGGTTTTTGGGACGCCTTAAGCTGCTGACCGATTCTTTGAGCTGAAGTGTAACAGAAGATTTGAACCAGGGTGTAAAAACCCTTGATCAGTAGTTTCGTGAGAGCAGAAGGAAAGAAGATTTTGCCGGGGTTAGAAGAAAAGATATATAACCCTTGTGAGTTTGTTGTTTTCTGAAAAGTAACAAAAGTATTTTTACCAGGGTGCAAACCCTTGTGAGTTTTTGTCTGAGGGAGTTTTGAAATAGTTCATTAAGCTCTGAAAAAGTTAGGTGATTTATTTTGATAGCTTTATCAGTTGAAGTGAAGTAAAAAAAAAGAGAAGCAGCTCTTCTCTGTGTGTGTGTGCCTGTGGGGAAGATTTGCAGCCATGTGTCGAAGGTGCAACAACGCTTGTGTGTGTCTGTGCAGCTGCGTGAGAAGAGAAAGAAAAAGAGTGTGTGCGAGGTTTTTTTTTTTTTTGTCAATGAGGTTAAAGCTGTCAGCAGAGACAGGAATATTTGGGGAGACAAGAATAATACTGTAAGTGTGTGTCTCATTTGTTTTTGAGCTGAAAAAGGAAGAAGAAAAAATGTGAGTGTTTGGTTGCTGAATTTGTCAGCTGGAGTGTTAAAGAGACAGGATGAGTAAAAAAAAGTGTGTGTGTTTGGAGAATGCGCGTGTGTACAGCAGCTTCCGTTCCCTCTGTTGTGAGTAAAAACGTAAAAAGACGAAGGTCAGCCTGTAATGGACGTGGTGAGACAGCAGCAGTCTGACTTAGATTTAAAAGTTGATAATGGAGGAACGGGAGGAGATGTTGAAAACTGAACGGAGGTCAGGAGACGGTCCTTGTTTGATGTTGTTTTTTATTTTTATTTTTATTTTTTATATACAGCAGTGTCCGTGCATGTATATTACGGGGTGCCAGTGAAACGCACCGCGAGAGACAGCGTGACGTAGGCGCGCAGGTTCGTGTGTGAAAGTGAGTTATGCATGGAATGTTGAGCTGAAAAAAAAAGCTAGTTTAAAGAGGAGTAGTGGAGGCTGATGGCAGCCTGAGAGGAGAGGTGAGTGTGTGAGGAGGAACAGCTTATCTCCAGAACAGGGAGGAAGCTGCAGCTCTGTGAAGGATGAGAGTGATGAGACAACATATGGTTCGCAGGCCAGGAAAGGTCGGTTAGAATTTGTTTTGTTTTAGAGAGAGCCAGAGGTTTTTTGTGTTCTTTTTTTTTTCCAGTTGAGCTGCTCGCTTAAGGGAAAGGAGCAGAACCGTTTGTGAGGGAGCTAAGATGTGTGTGAGAGGAATAAAAAAAAGAGAGTCACTGCGGTTGACAGTGAATAAAAAAAAAGAAGAAGAGGGTTTTTTAAGTTTTTTTTTCTCTCCTTTCTCTTTCCCCTCTCCAAGTTGAAGAATGAATATTTTATCTGAAATGATGACTAATCATTGTTATTCTATCAATAGTCATGTTTTGTGTTACAGCCTGGTGTGTGGTGTGTCGTTGTCTGTCTGATGGGACGGACTGAGGACGCGCGAAGGACGACGGGAGTGGCCGGGGCGTCTGTGACATGGTGGCTTATCGTGCTTCATCGGTGCAATGAGCTGCTGGGTGTTCGACGCACCTGAGGCATCGGTGCAACGAGCTGCTGGGTGTTCAACGCACCTGAGGATGACCAACTCCTGAGAGAGGCGCCTGAAGGGTGGTGGCTTGTCGTGCTGGGTCGCTTCATAGCTGCTGCAGAGCTGCTGCCTGCCAGCGTACCTGAGGATGGGTGTTCGTGCTCATCTGTGATGTGGTGCTGATGACCACACCTCTGAAAAACGAGACGTGTCCTGATGAGGACAGTTGGGGCTCTTTGCCACGAGATGAACAGACAGGACGGCTTCAAATGTCCTGTAGGTCGGTCCTGCTGGTAACAAGTGTGGGCAGAGCGTGGGCAGAGCAGTGGTGTCCGGCGCGTGTAACGTTCCAGTGCAACGACCTTGTGCATCGACCTTTAAGGTGTGCGAGTTGTTCCAGAGGGTGGAGCCACGAAAATAAGTGACTAGTTTGAGAACATTTTTTATTGTTCTTTGAGTTTTTATTTTGTTTTATTTTACCTGAAGTAATAAAATAAATGATGATTAATTTGAGATGACATGCATATATACAGATATGTGCTACAAACAGGAATAGGTTTTATCTGGACAGTAAAATCGTCCTCAGAAAATACTTAGGTGTTCTTTATTTTTATTTTTCTGGGTGGATGTGTCGTACACTCGTGGGAATTGACTAATTGGCAATTTCTGCCTTTTTCTGGCAGTCTCCATTGATTTTGGGTCCCTTCTGATGGCCAAGGAACGGATCCGATCCATGGTGCCGAAACTGGTGATTGAGTCTATGTCTGACTGTCCGCTTGAAAGTGTTCGCATGTGTTGAACAGAAGAAGGTTTATAAGTAAGGTTTTACAGTGGTTTAAACTAATAAAGTGAGTTACATATGGTTTTAAACTAATAAAATGAGAATGTGCAGTATCCCTCCTTACTTTTGTATTTTAGTGCTTTGTTTTGTAGGAAGGATCATATAATTAAATTAGTTTGTAACACTGTCTTAGAAATGTCCCATGAGGTGACAGGGAAAAATTTTCAAAATTAGTCAAAAAATCATAGGGTGGAATGAACAGATTAAGAAGTATTAATGTTTTTCTGACTAAATCTTTATCAATTTTTAAGTTAAGAATTAATGCTTAATGCAACACTTGAAAGGGAGTTAGGCAAATAATATGTTTCCATGCATCTCACAGCCAAGTTTGTGAGATGTTGACGAGCACAGCTCAGCAATTTAGTGTCAGGCTGACTTTTTAGTGAGGCAGCTTTTGCTTTGAAGACACTGATTATGTGGAAGAGGTACGGGCCCTACTCTTTTTCACATATAACTTTGTCTTTATTGGCAAAAGATGTAACAATCTAGTCAAAATAACAAATGTTATCCCTCACCCGTGCCTTGCACCGACTCACACAAAAACATGTTTGTGTTAAGATGAGAGTGAAGTCATTATAGACACGCACGCACACGCACCACGCATACACATTCACACACCTCAAAGGTATAAAATAAGGAGGCGCTCGGATGGATTTCCGAGGTCTGCCGAGGGTTTGATCAACGCCCGGTTTTGCATTGAAGAACATCTCCCACTGAACGAAGCGGCCTCCTCGTTTGCATTCAACGGTGAGGGATTCTGATCTTTTATTTCAATGCCTTTTTCTGAGTGTGTGTGAAAGCTTGAAGGCTTTGCTGTTGTTCGTGGCGGGGTTTAAAATTGATGCTTAACCCTAGCAAATAACAGTATGTGTATCTGAACATGTATGTTTTTACTTTTTCTGTCACAAGACTTCTTTAATAAATATTCATTATTTTTAATTAAGTCTGTTTGTTTTCTTCCAAACCAGTAAGCGTGCCCACCTTTCACGGACTGACAAAGATGTTAAAACATTAACTATTTGGGGTTGATCTGAAATTTCATAAAGCATTAACATTAATTATTTGGGGTTGATCTGAAATTTCATAAAACACAGGTAAAGATAATGGATGGATGGACGCACTAAAGCCAGAAAAAGACTTGAGGTGTGTAATATTTTTGGAAGGGTTGCCCACAGATAAACTAATTTTAGTGAAAAATAACAATCATGGCAGCACATGTTATCTTTGGACAGGTGGCACCAAATAGAGTGCTGCACATAGACCTCAATCCAACTGTCAAGCATGGAGGTGGAAGGTTGTTGATTGGTTTTGAAGGTACCAGACGCGAGCACCTTATAGTGGTCGAGTCAGCCACAAGCTCCTAAATGTGAGGCCATCTGTCTGACAGGTGCCAGAAGTAGATCATGGAACAGGACAATAAGCTTCGACAACAGAATGGCTTAACAGAAGAAAAATTATCAGGGAATTGAGTGGTTTTACATGACTCGATGTGGCGAGTCTCTTTCTTTGTTGCTGGAGTTTCACAAATTATTTTAATTGTTATAAATTCTGTAGTTTTATATGAACCTTTTATGTTTCAGTCACCATTTCCCATTTGAGAAACCTTTTTAAAACTATAAAAGACACAAACTGGCACGTACATCAACCTTGATGAGTGTAGATGTGGAGAAGCACGGCGCTTTCCCTCTGTCCGCTTCACTCGGCTCCTCAATTATTTCTGAGGCCTTGAACACGAGCTACTAAGAAGGTTGATAAAAAAAAACTATTAAATGGAGTCGCATCCATTGAAATGTGAGACTAAAGCTGTCAAAGACTGGACGTCAACGTTAAAGTCAACCAGATTGACAATCGTCATGTTGTTTAGTGTAATTTTTTATTTTTTATTTAGCCTTAATTTATCCAGGTAGTCTCATTGAGCCACGAGAACTCATTTTTAAGAGAGACCTGTTAGGGAGCAGATGGTGGGGGTTAAGGGCCTTGCTCAGGAGCCCAGAGTGGGATGAATGAGGGTGGAGGCAGGTGTGGGTGTTTCACCTTTTTCCACCCACATTTTGATGTTGTCAGTACCGGGGCTTGAACCGGCGATCTTCCGATCACAGGCCCACCGTCTCTAACCTCTGCGGCACCACTCCCCCTGATCATTTGCTAAAAATGTCAATGTTCCGATAATTAAAAAATATTTAAGGTAGCTTATTTTTTTAATTTTTTTACAGTTTAATGGTAAGCTCTCTCTTTAGCTTAATATGAGTAGAAAACCTGCCTGTTCTTCGACTCAGCATTTTGCAGGTGGATGGAGAGGCGTCTGACTGAAAGGCAAGTGATCGACGTTACTGAGATGACCAGTAAAACTTTTTTTTTTTACATTTATAGAGATTTAAAGGAGGTTTGGGCATCTTCATGGTGTCAGAGTGTGGAGTTACTGATTCCTAAACTCTACAAACAAAACGTCCTACAGAATGTCATAGTATAAATTATTCAACTGTTAGAATAAGTACACATAAACCATATTTTAAAGCATTTATCACCGCCCTAAATATAGAAAAGGAGACTGGAAAACATCCTTTGTGTGATTTCATCTCAAGTCATCTGAATCTGTCTCAAAGATTAATATTTATATATTTAAGTAAACAAGCCGTGGAACAGATTTATTTTTTATTGTTCTTATAGCTGTCCAGTTTTTAATGCATATAGTGAAGATATAAAGAGCTTTCTCAAAACCCATGTGAAATCAAAACAGCTTAAATCGGAACATATTTATGTTTTGTATTTTCTGCATGTTGACGTGTCATGCTGTTTCTGTATGTTGGAGCTCAGGTTTATTATGCATCGAGTAGATTTAGCTCAGTTGGTGCTTACACGCCTGCACCACTTCTCAGATTGACTGTCTGAGTTCAAACAACACAAAACTGAAAACATGCTATTTGTTAAAACTTCCTCGAGCTGTTTTTAGTCATAAGAACAGAATTAGCTGCAGGGTTTCTTATTTTCAACAAGAATTTTTCTTATCTTTACAAAGACACCAACCAATTGCTTGTACTCCATACGGTTCAAGAACAGCTTCTAATTTAATTTGGGTATGTCTTTTTTAGGCGTTTTTCACATTTTAGAGGCGAATGCTGTGTTTTCCAACCTTGGGAAACAGCAGTGAGTGTTTTGAGAAATTTATTTGTGTCACTTTTTCTCCTTCAGCTCGACCTCAATGTTATATTCTGACCTGCTGTTACTGTAAAACAACCAGTTCATTATTTAATACCAATGAAAACAAGATACTACTAATAGTCTTACTGCCTACAGTGGGATGATAAAGTACTTACCCCTATAATCATCTATTTGATTATAAGTGATAATTCTACAAACATTTTTTTCAGGTTAAGTTAAATGGGGATTCTAATAACTTTAAAAAAACATACAAAACAGAAAAATGGTGCGTTCTGCTCATGTGAGCGCTCAGCACAGGTAGAGACAAAGTTAACAATAAGAGTCAGAGTCAGAGAGATTTATTTGTCATACACATCACACGTGATCCTTGAGGTGGGATGAAACTATGTATCGTATGCGGGGTCCCAGTACTTCCAACAAAAACAGAAATTGTAAAGAAAAACGTTAGTAAGATCCGAGTCATGAACTAAGAATACACTAAGCACTAATGGTACAAATACAATGTGCCAAAAACAATAGCAGCACCAACACGAGTCCACGCGAGCAGATGAGGATTAATGAATATATGAACACAGCAACGTGAAATAATCAGGAGCATAAGATCAGCATCATGGATAGTCAGCAGCACATGTCAACAACCAAGTGGCATTACTGTGATTTTCTGATTATTTTTTTACAGTGATTTTCAGTTTTATGTTTTTTTTTAACAGTAATTTTTCTGGTTCGATATTCATGAGTCTAACAGCCTCAGGGTAGAAGCTGTTCCTCAGCCTAGTGGTTCTGCACTTAATGCTCCTCAACCTTCTGCCTGAGGAAAGTGGGGGAAAAAGTGTGTGCTGGGTGAGTGGGGTTCTTCATGATGCAGGTGGTCCTCTTCTTGCATCTGGATGTGTAGTTTTTTTCTGTGATGGTGGAGACTGACTCCAACATCTTCTGTGCAGCCTTCACCACTCTCTGCAAAGCTTTTCTTTCTGCAGCTGTGCAGCCTCCATGCCACACGTTGATGCTGGAGCACAGGATGCTCTCCAGTGCACACCTGTAGAAGGAGGTGAGGACTGAGCTTCCCAGACCAGCTCACCTCATTTTCCTGAGGAAGTAGAGTCTTTGATGAACTTTCTTGATCAGGCTGGTGGTGTTGTTGCTCCAACTGAGGTTGTCATTCAGGTGCACACACAAGTACGGTACTTGTAGCTGAGACCACTTCCACTGCAGATCCTCAGAGGGTAGGTGTGTTTATTCCTTCTGAAGTCCATGACCATCTCCATCATCTTTTTTCATTGTTGTGAAGGTTATTCTCTTTGCACAAGCTCTCCAGGTGTTCCACCTCCTGCCTGCAGCTGGACTCATCATTGTTTCTGATGCACCCAACTACTGCTGTATCGTCTGCAAACTTTACAATATGACAGCCTGGATGGGTCGGTGCGGTGATACTCCTGGGGACACCATCTGATCCAGTCCAGCCGTGACAGCCCCCTGTTGAAGGATGAGACCCATGACCACATATTTCTGCCAGATAATTACCTTATATAGTAAGAGGAGTGAGTTCCCTGTTTATCAACTTATCTTGTGACTACCACCTCGAATCAGCTGTGGTTATCAAAACTAGGTCAGTGAGGCAGCTTTACTGTATCTATCAGCAAAAGGCAATCACCCTCTGTCCGACACATCTGGGATGGCAGCGGGATGGAATGTTGAATGAACACTAAGACACCACATTAAGACTTTATTGTTACTGTTAACAGAATATAATGTCATCAAAGATTTTTAACAATCTAACATAACGTCCAAACAATTCAGTCGACCCTAGTTGAAATGCTACATATTTTTTTTATTTCTAAAAATGAACAAACATCTTTACTTATCTGCTAGTACACGTTATTGGGGCCAAGATGGTGTAGTGGCAGGGCTTTTGACTTGGGACCCGAAGGACGCGGGTTCGCGCCCCAGCCACTACCCACCTTGGGGTGTCTATGAGTGCACACCTATTTCTCCAGCTCCCCGGGCGCTTTCGGGCTGCTCACTGCACCACCTGGTAGGTGGTTGAGTTAAATGCAGAGACGAATTTCGTCTGTGTATGGGAAACATACACAGATGTCAGGAAAAGACATTATCATTATTATTATCATTAATGTTTTATCTTTACAGAAAAATACATTTTTTTAATCATAAACCCAGGACATATTTTTGCTGAACACCCTGTGATAAAAAAGGGGCAAATTAAAGAAACTAAACTACAAATGAATAACTCTAGGGGCTGATTTAAAGCCAGTGTGAATGTTATTTTGATGCTGCTGCTTTAAAAAAAAGTTCTTGTTGATGCCAGTGTGTCTGTCTACATTATTAGAGCTTTCTGAAAGAGTCCACTGGATCTTACTTTGCCTAAACTGGTGCAAAATTGGCATCATAGTTTTCTATAACCGCCCAGCGACATGTCTGTCATTCTGCAAAAGGCAAATTATCTCATTCTGCAGAAACGAAAAGGTCAGCTCCGATTAAACTGCATGGGAGAAAATTATACTTGTCACAACATAATGAATGTGAGTTGCGGTCTTATGAAATTACACTGTGATGGTTGAAATGATGGGGTTTTATTTCCAAATGAATGATACTTTAGACATCCACAGCAACAAAAATACATGTAATAAGAAGGGTTGAAAAACACTTCATCACAAAAGCATAGAGTAGGACGGCCGTGGTGTAGTGGTAAGGGCAGTCGTCTTCCGATCGGAAAGTTGGCGGTTCGACTCCCGGGACCCGCACCATGTGTCGTTGTGTCCTTGGGCAAGACACTTAACCCCGAGTTGCTCCCGGTAGGACTGGAAAGCACCTTGCATGGTAGTCTGCCGCCACCGGTTTATGAATGTGTGTAGCATTCAATATATGTGTAGCACTTTGAGATTTTCAGTAATGAAAAGTGCGTTATAAATTGAATTAATTATTATTATTATAGAGTTTAGGATTATATTGTGTATTTTATGCTGTTTTTCCTTTGATATTTATTTCATCACATCCAATCTTGTGAGCTTCCTTTCTCTTTGAGGGTGCAGTTCAGGATTTGTTTAGTCAGTTACTAAATAAGCTGTCTAAAAAGCCTCAAACTAATTCAGTTTGAAGTAACCCAATGCATGCTCAATAATCCAGGTACCGGTAGCTAAATTTAACAAGGTAGAGTCAGGTCATCTGGACAGATTCTTCTTGTTGAAACATTTCATCTTTTATCCAAAAGACTTCTCCAGTCTGAGGAGCCACAACAACCTCAATCTTATAAATAGTACCTTCTCATAGTGGAACAACCAGTTTGTTGTTTACATCCAGACCTAGTGTCATGAGAGTGTCATTTCTAGTTAAACACTTCAAGATAATTCACCTAATTTCTTTCCTTCCATCCTCCTCCTCATTTTAACTTTCTCCCTTATCTCTTGCCAGTAACATTAAGTTAAAAATGCCTCCAGATATAAGTAAATATATCATCTTATTACTTGTTTCTGTTGTTCACAATTAAATCTGCTGACGAGTAAATTGTAGGAATTTGATCGATAAATCAATCTGTACTTATTTATGATGTAATTAATGATTCTATTAATAAATGGTTCATCTCCTGGTGGATACACATAAATTAACATTTCATTGTCCCATTACATCTAATCAGCTGGTCACAAAATGTATTGATTGATCTGAAAAGGAGAGAACCCGTGAATATTTGATGATAATTTGTGTCAGGATAAACCCTGCTCATTTTACATCTGGTGTACAGTTAAATCAGTAAATCTGATCTACCCCTGTGCCCCTACAGGGTTCAGGTCAGGAGAGTTGAAAAGCCAATTGAGCACAGTAATACCATGGTCAGTCAATCAATCAATCAATCAATCAATCAATCAATCACCATTATTTTACCAGGTAGAGCCCGTTGAGATCAAGATCTCTTTTACAAGGGTGACCTGGTCAAGTGGTAAGCAGCACATGTCACATGATAATTGACAATATGCATTTGCATTTATCAAAAAAAAAACCTACAATTAGAATAAATAGAGGTTGACTGTACAAAACCATCAGGATAAGACAGACTTATATAGCATTATATATATTAAAAATCTGACAGACATCGGTTGAGTAGACAGACATTGGTTGAGTAGATACAGTTAAAAAATCAACAATGACATTTATATTGGAAAAGTAATGGTTAGAAACATCTGCAATGGTCAAGTTTCTTGATGACATTATCTAATATTGTTAACATGAAGGATCTAGGAGAGATGAATGTTGATAGTTTCAGATCTGTCTGTAAGTTGTTCCAGGCTGAGGGGACGGCGTAGCTGAACGCTCTTTTTCCTAGTTCAGTTCTGACCGGAGGAACTGACAGGAGGACTAAATCGTTAGAGCGCAGGGAGTAATGACTGTGTGATGTTTGTATTAAGGAGGTAAGGTATGACGGGACTAGGTTTAGGAGGGTCTTATAGATGAAGGATATCCAGTGAGTGTATCTGCGAGCACTGAGAGATGACCAGCCAGATTTGACGTAAAGCTCACAGTTATGAGTGCGATAACTGGAGTCAGTAATGAACCGAAGGGCACTGTGATAAATGGAGTCTAAGGACTGTAGGTATTTTGATGCAGCACTCATGTACAGCACGTCACCATAATCTAATATCGGCATGAATGTTGCAGCTACTAATGTTCTCCTGGCTTTGCATGAGAAGCAGGATTTCAGAATAGAATCAGAATATATTTTTCCAGCTCCCCTGGCGCTTTCTATGGCTGCTCACTGCACCACCTGGTAGGTGGTTGGGTTAAATGCAGAGATGAATTTCGTCTGTGTATGGGAAACATACACAGATGACAAAAAAGGACATTATTTTATTTATTTATATTTATTGACATTGCCATTACACCAGGGCACAATACAACATGATTGAATTATGCACATTCGTCTTAAGATGGGACGAGTGTGCGAAGCCGCAGCAATATGGCACTGCCACAATCTTAGATGTGAAAAAAGGGTAGATAACATGAGGATAAGTTGTGGTATTACAAAAAAAATCTTTCACATCTTGTCTGATTGGATACTATATGAGAAATCAAAAAAACTCTACCAGAAAGCATATTTAAGACAAATCACATATGCATTGGAGGTCGAGGCAGTGAGATTCTGTCCATGAGCCATTTTCAGATAGCAACAGTTCTGTTAATGTTACCAGCCGGCATCTCCGATAGCGCTCACAGAAAGTTCTCCGGGGAGGGCGTGGGTATGCGATAGGTGGACGCAGCTTGTGTCCTCAGTAACACATCTCAGGAGAAATTTGATATCCAGCCTTTCCAAGGCTGTTTGGGGAGTCAGATAGAGATAACATGAATATTTTTCACTTCAGGCAGACAGTGTACTGTATCCTGCAACCTTGAGTTTTGCTGGACGATCTGATCCAATTGTGGGAACTTTTCACTGATCCAAGCTATTATTCCTCCTTCAGTTGTTGCACACTACAGCGTCCATGAGTCCCAAGCCCTGTGGGTGGTCTGCGATTCTCAGAGATCGCGTCCACCTTCCGGTTTAACTCGTAAAGCAGCTGATTCATGGAGGTCACGGCACAGATCACACTCTCACTTTGACTCGGGAGCTTCGACATGACATTAATTGCCACTGAAGTCTTCCTCATTTTCTGATAGAACAGTGCTCTACAAACACCAAAAAGCAAAGCGCTTGCTATCATAAATGTAATTACTATATGTACAAATCTTCCACGTCCTCCACAGATAGAACTGACAGACACATCACCTTCCACTCTCCCCAGGAATCCATGACTTATCCTCCAGGGTGCATCTGCGAAGGGCAAGCTGGTTCTCCGGGACCCTGCCGTATTGTAGAAAAAATCTTGTCAATAGAATTGATCGCCAACAAAACTAAATCCATAGTCGATTTGCGTTCAAGAGATGAGTACTGAGGATTTGTTTCTGAATTAGAAGCCTAGCTTCAATTTGAATGTAGTGACCATTTTGGAGATGTGGGTTTTAAATGACAGTTCATTGTCAATGTTGAAACCTAAATATTTGTAGGTGGAGACCATTTTTATTTGTTTTCCCTCTTGGGTTTCAATTTGAGGTGGGTTCTCTGGTTGCTGCTCCAGTAAACCATTTACCAGTGGGTTTGGCACTGTGAGCAAAGCTTTTCAGCAGATGGAAGCATGAAGTGCTCCAAAATCTCCTGATAGCTAGCTGCATTGACCCTGCCCTTGATAAAACACAGTGGACCAACACCAGCAGCTGACATGGCACCCCAGACCATCACTGACTGTGGGTACTTGACACTGGACTTCTGGCATTTTGGCATTTCCTTCTCCCCAGTCTTCCTCCAGACTCTGGCACCTTGATTTCTGAATGACATGCAAACTTTGCTTTCATCCGAAAAAAGTACTTTGGACCACTGAGCAACAGTCCAGTGCTGCTTCTCTGTAGCCCAGGTCAGGTGCTTCTGCTGCTGTTTCTGGTTCAAAAGTGGCTTGACCTGGGGAATGCGGCACCTGTAGCCCATTTCCTGCACACGCCTGTGCACGGTGGCTCTGGATGTTTCTACTCCAGACTCAGTCCACTGCTTCCGCAGGTCCCCCAAGGTCTGGAATCGTCCCTTCTCCACAATCTTCCTCAGGGTCCGGTCACCTCTTCTTGTTGTGCAGCATTTTCTGCCACACTTTTCTCTTCCCACAGACTTCCAACTGAGGTCCCTTGATACAGCACTAACAACCTATTTGTTCAGAAATTTCTTTCTGTGTCTTACTTACCCTCTTGCTTGAGGGTGTCAATGATGGCCTTCTGGACAGCAGTCAGGTCGGCAGTCTTACCCATGATTGCGGTTTTGAGTAATGAACCAGGCTGGGAGTTTTTAAAAGCTTTAGGAATCTTTTGCAGGTGTTTAGAGTTAATTCATTGATTCAGATGATTAGGTTAATCAGAGTCAGAGAGTCTTTATTGTCATTTGCACCGCATGTGGTACATGTGATGAAATGAGATTATGTACACAGGGTCCCAGTTACATCCAACAACAAAATGTAAGAGAAAAACAGTAATAACATCTAGGATATAACTAAGAAAAAAAACATCAACTAGAAATACACTAAGCCCTAATGTAATAGAAAAACATCATTACAAACAGCAGCACGAACACGAGTCTGTATGAGCAGATGGTCACAGATGAACACAGCAACAAGAAAACAGATCAGCATCAGCATGATGTGATATTTTGCAGTGTTTATTCTTATTGTTTATTTATTCATGAGTCTAACAGCCTCAGGGTAGAAGCTGTTCCTCAGTCTAGTGGTTCTACATTTGATGCTCCTCAACCTCCGTCCTGAGGGGAGTGGGGCAAAGAGTGTGTGTGCTGGGTGAGTGAGGTCTTTCATGATGCAGGTGGCTCTTTTCCTGCATCTGGAGGTGTAAATGTCTGTGATGGTGGGGAGACTGACTCCAACAGACTTCTGTGCAGCCTTCACCACTCTCTGTAGAGCTTTCCTCTCTGCAACTGTGCAGCCTCCATGCCACACGTTGATGCTGGAGCACAGGATGCTCTCCACTGCACACCTGTAGAAGGAGGTGAGGACTGGGCTGCTCAGACCAGCTCGTCTCAGCCGTCTGAGGAAGTAGAGTCTCTGATGACCTTTCTTGATCAGGCTGGTGGTGTTGTTGCTCCAGCTGAGGTTATCATTCAAGTGTACACCCAGGTACTTGTAGCTGGAGACCACTTCCACCGCAGATCCACTTATGTTCAGTGGGGCGTGGGTGTGTTTGTTCCTTCTGAAGTCGACAATCATCTCCTTTGTCTTCTTCACATTCATGTGAAGGTTATTGTCTTTGCACCAGTTCTCCAGGTGTTCCACCTCCTGCTTGTAGCTGGACTCATCATTGTTTGTGATGTATCCCACCACAGCTGTATCATCTGCAAACTTAAAACTGAACTACTGTATGTAACTTTGTAATGTAGTCTGTAACTTTTCAAACAATATATTTTTAACATATTTCTTCACTCTGTCACTATCTACTGACAGACTGATGTTAGACAAAGTAATCTCTGAAAAAAACTATAGTCCCCTTGCTTCTCTATCAGCATTTATAAAAACACTAAAAACACAGAGTGACCCGGACAATGACCAGCCAATAAAAACAGAGTTGTTTGTCACGCCCCAACCCACGCCCCCGCCTGTCCCAGCCTCAGCGCCGCGCACATTCTCATTCAAAGGATTGCAAAGCGATGCAGGACTGATTTGTATGTGACACAAATGTATTAAATATCCCTTCTTCATCCCAGAGCTGGACTTTTATTTTGTTTTTTTGCCAAAAGTCAAGTGATCGCTTCATCCTTCACTCACAGGAATGAGGAAGTCACGAGCGAATTAAATCTGATTTCAGGGTGTTTTTGTGTTGTAGGACCAGTGATTCATGGTTTTATTATATTTTTTAAAAACGTTTTATTAACATATAATCACAGAATATTAAAGTGCTCCGAGCGGACACACAGCAGGGGGCGGAGCTGCAGAACTCAAGTTCAACAGAGAACGGACTGTGGCTCCCCCGCAGAGCCATATATGGCTCTGAGGGGGAAGGAGCAGAATGCTTTTACCTGATGAAAATTTTTCTAAGTCCCAGCGTTCTACAGAAATTACATTTTCATTAATTCATTCAACCTTTATTTAGTCAGGTAAATCTTATTGAACCTCATGGGCTCATTTACGAAAGCGACCTGCTAAAACTAAAGAACGATGAACAGCAATGGTAGAATTTCCTTAATCAATAAACAATAAACAAACAATAAACAATAGAAAAACAAAAGAGAGAAAAAAACCAAAAGAAAGAAATACTTTTTTTTATTTTTTATTTTTTTTAACAAAGTATCAAAAAACTAGCAAAACATAAGGTAGACGTATAAAATCAAAGACAGGAACAAATCTGCATTGGTTTTTGCCAGGATTCCAACAGATTCTGAAAACCATTTAGAGAAGTCAAGGTCGAGAGCTTCAGATCTTTTTGTAAGATATTCCATGAAGCAGGAGCGGAATAGGAGAAGGCCCTTTTTCCAAGTTCAGTCCTCACTGACGGAACACTGCAGGTAATCATGTCCTGAGAGTGCACACTGTAGCTGCACTCACGCAAAGACATGTAGGAGGAGATGTATGAGGGCAGCAGACCAAGAAGTGATTTAAAGATGAAAATGTACCAATGGAAGAGTATGCGTGAGGTTAATGATGTCCAGTTAACCAGTGAATACAGGGTGTAGTGGTGGGTACGATAATCACAGCCAGTTATGAACCTTAGTGCACCATGATAGACAGCATCCAACTGTAGCTGCACTCACGCAAAGACATGTAGGAGGAGATGTATGAGGGCAGCAGACCAAGAAGTGAACCTTTTATTAACATATAATCACAGAATATTAAAGCGCTCCGAGCGGACACACAGCAGGGGGCGGAGCTGCAGAACTCAAGTTCAACAGAGAACGGACATTGGCTCCCCCGCAGAGCCATATATGGCTCTGAGGGGGAGAAGATTAACAATATGACAGCCTGGATGGGTGGCTGCACAATCATATGTGAGCAGAGTGAACAGAAGAGGGCTCAGCACACATCCTTGAGGAGAGCCAGTGCTGAGGGTAATGGTGGAGGAGGAGAAGTTGTGGATCTTTACGGACTGAGGTCTGTTTGTTAAGAAGTCTAGTACCCAGTTACAAACGGAGGGGCTTAGTCCAAGTGTGGATAGTTTGTCCATCAGAGTTTGGGGGATCATGGTGTTGAAGGCAGATGTGAAGTCCACAAAGAGCATATGGACGTAGGAGTCCTTCTGATCCAGGTGGGTGAGAGCAGTGTGGACCACAGAAGAGATGGCATCCTCTGTTGATCGGTTCTCGCGGTACGCATACTGATGAGGGTCCTCGTTGATAGCTCGTTTAGAGAAACTTTTCATGATGTGCTAATTTTTTTAGATTGGAATTTTGGGTTTTCATGAACTGTATGCCAAAATCATCAGTATTAAAACAATGAATCTGTGCAATGAATCTAAAATATATGAAAGTTTCATTTTTATCATTACATTATGGAAAATAATGACCTTTATCACAATTTAATTTTTTGAGAAGGACCTGTATTTGGAGTTAGCCTGATTCAAGATGGCCACTACAGCCGACTGAGATTAAAAGTAATAAAAACAGCTTAAACTCAACCACTTTCACAGATATTAAGCCAGTATTTAGTGTGGTAGTTTCTGAGAGTGATTTTCAACAGATATTTTGAGTTCCAAATAGGTTTTTCAAGACTTTTGATTAAATATTTATTATTATTTATAGTCAATTCTGATTGTTAGCAAAATATATCATGTACTAGTAGATGGATTGTAATCAATCTTTCATAAAGTAATCATTGGATGTACATCTAAAACAGACTACCTTTTGGAGGATGACCACCATTCAAAATAACCAAATACTGTACAAAGGTCTGTAACATGATCAGTTTTATAGAAATTGAGCTGCTTGATTTAGCAGTAGCTGAGAATTATTCACAACATAGGGGAGACCGGGTATGGTTGTAACACTTTTTGCTCCAGCACCTTTAACTCACAGAATTTTTGAGCTAGAGTTTTCAAACTTTTATACAAAATACCCACATTTGTTGACTACAAATGGCACCAATTCAAACCTCTGCAAGAATATCACAGACCTCATGAGTTCATGTCAAACACATGGTGGTCCTTTGTTACAACCTACCCCGCTACCGGGGTAGGTTGTAACACCTGCTGGGGTAAGTTGTAACAATTAGACAAAAGAAGCAAAAACAGAGGCCACACCATGTGATATGCTTCAAAAAGAGGTTTACTGAATTAAAAGAACAATACAAGAACAATGTCTCTTTCTCTCGCTCTCTGTGACTGACCATAACTCAAATATACTGTTTGTGTGTGTGCATGCCTGTAAATTATTCTACTAGAACAAACTTCCTTAACATTTAGGCCTATAATGCCTAAATTTAATTTTCATTCAACCTTTATTTAGTCAGGTAAATCTCATTGAGCCTCGTGGACTAATTTACAGCGACCTGCTACAAACTAAAGAATCAATATATATATAATATAATGCCATATACCAGTGGTGGCCACATGAACGCTAGATAGCACTAAAGCGCTAATCCGCTTACAGTGGACCTAAACTTTTTGTCAGCATTTTTGTGGTTTGACTAACTTTTATAATTCATAAGCGGATTTGTGCTATTTTTATTTAAAATGCAGTACCGCTAATAACTAATTATCTATCAGTAAAAACCAATAAACTTATTTAGAGGCTCTTATTCTGGCTCTGTTGCTGCTAGTTTTACCTTTTTCCCCACCGTAAAGAGCAGAGAGGAGGGGGGAGGGAGCAGAGGGGAGAACAGACTCGGATCTACCATGTAGGTAAATGATGCCGTTGCCTGGGGATCCCAATCAGCATGGGGCCCCGCCCGCCGCGCCCCGGCCAGTCACCTACATCCCTAACATTGATCCTGCTTGTTAATGTACATTTAACATAAAAATAATTATAGTTACGATGAAAACGATCATTAAATACGCAAAAAAAAAACGGTCGATTTCTTTATCCCCCTACTAAAAATGGACTATTCCATCTTGACATCTTCCGGGTCAGAGGTGAACTCAGGGGCTAATTCTGTGGCTAGCTGTTTGTGCTGGGTACTTGGATAAATCCGCAGAGAACCCCGCTGTTTCAAGCCAAATTAACGCGGCCGGAGGATTTTATTGTGTGTTTTGTGTCGACCATTCGACGGTGAGTCGTTAGTTTTATGTATTTTAGTTACTTTTCATTAAATCTGTTGACTACCTATAGAATCTTGACATCTTCCGGGTCAGAGGTGAACTGGACCTAACTCTGTGTCCAGCTGGTTGGTTGTGCTGGGTTACTAATGGATAAATCCGCAGAGAACCCCGCTGTTTCAAGCCAAATTAACGTGGCCGGAGGATTTTATTGTGTGTTTTGTGTCGACCATTCGACGGTGAGTCGTTAGTTAGCAGTTCCAAAGCTGAGTTAGCTTTGGAACTGATTCCGAAACGTTCTACACCGGATGGGAACAGAGGTGTCTTGTCTGTAAATTAAACTAACAAATTTCTTTGAGAAGCCTCTGTTTGTGGGTTGGGAGTTGTTTGTTGTCAATTTACATACAGTGTTGTGTCTTCTGTCAGAGACCTCAAGGGAACCCCCTACTGTTGAGGTGTGATCTGTCAATTTACATGTATGTGTTACCTCAGCTTGAAACTTACACATGATGGTGCGTGGTTCTGTTATAACTCCAAACTTCGCACAGTTGTTCATGGAATTGAGAAAGCCTCCGGATGGGAGTCGAAACGTTTTTCTGTTACAAATAAAGTCCAGTTGATCTTGTATTGAACGCCCTTTTGATCTATTTTCAAGGCTTGAACAAAATGGCTACAACTCTGTCATTTATCATCACAAAATGATCTTACTCTAAAACTCTGGCATGAAAGGCAGAGTGCGATAAGAGTTTTTAGGCTTTTAACTTAACCAGCTAACATGCTCCCTGAATATATTTAAAAAGCCTTTTCTGGAGATAGAAACAGAAAGAAATAGAAGATTAGTCTGAGATTTTTTAATGCATACATTGCCCAGCAGTGGAACTTATTTGTTTCAAGTTCAAATTTGCAAGTGTTAAAAAGGCAGCTGTAATGGAAAAGTATAATAAATTGAAATGTAAACAACAGAGTAATTAATAAAAAAGACAAAATTTTCATTTTGTCTTGGAGGCAGAGTCAGATAAGCATCTCTGTTTTTGTTTTTCCACAAACAAGCCTAAAGCCTGAGGGACACCAAACAAAAGTTTGTTTATTCCACTTCAGCCCAGTTTGTGACTCACTATTGCCTCACAGCAGGACACAAGTCCTGCAGTAAATATAACATTTCTGTATTTGGACAAACTCAAGGTTTCAACTATTGCTCTGAAAGCTCACACACACACACACGCACGCACGCACGCACGCACGCACGCACACACACACA